>JANAVB010043216.1:12037011-12042011 GCA_029216955.1 Iris pallida
GTGCTGCTCCTGCTGTCCAGCTGCTGATGCTGAGGCCCCCCGCTGATGCTCATCCTGCCCGACCCCTGCCCAGGACTCGATCAGGCTTCTACCAGCGGTTTGATGATTTCGTTGCCGTTTCCACGCAACGTCATCAGGACTCCGAGTTCCGACACATTTCTCAGGCCCAAGTGCTGAGAAACAGTATTGTCGATCTCCACTACAGCCTGGTTCAGGATCCAGTCCGTCCACTCACTATCCTTCCACACCGGCTTTCCCTGGTCCTCGTTTACTGATGAGGTCACTTTTCAGTATTTCCCGACCACTGCTTATTTCCCTCATGATCCTCCCAGTGCGGACGACCCAGCGATGTGATGTGGATTCAGCCATGGGATAGTGGATTTAGTTTTGATTAGTTGATGCAGTTTATGTAGTAGTTTTATTTATTTCATGTCTAAACTGTTTCAGTTAGACTTTATCAGTTGTACTTTTTGGATTATTAGTGGAACCTCTATGATATTTCAGTTTATTATGACATAGTTCATTTTATTCCAGTTGTCTATGCTGTGATTACTTCTTTTTACTTCACTTTGTCTTGTCTATTCTATTGTTGGCTTCATGATTTACGGGGGAGCCTATTCATTTTACTACTTGACAAAGGGGGAGAAAAGAGTATATACCAAACGCAAGATATATCCAAAACAAAAACATCTCGATTTTCAGGTATTTTGATATTTTGTTCTATTTGATATAAATATATTTTGGTATAGACTCAAGTTGTCAATTATCAAAATGGGGGAGATTGTTGGCCCATTCCACGGTCACACCCGATTTCGATAATACATATACTTTAGTCAATACACAAAATATAGAAAATGCTGCTAACTATTTCAGGATGCATGAAATCATATTCAACGGACGATGTACTGCATAAATCAAAGCGTCAAAGTCATCAAAATCTTCTGAAGACTCTTTTCTACTTTTATTCTGTATTTTATATTTTATTGAGTCTAGGAATTACTTTGTAAAATCAATTTTGGTAATACTGGCTTAGGGTTAAAATTGTCCTCCTTTCTAGAAACCTATTTTTACCCTTTCGTATTTCGGTTACAAATATTTCAAAACATATTTCGAAAATAGCTTTTTAAATGATTTTACAAATAACCAAAACATGTTTGAAAACTGTTTTTACAAAAGAATTTTAAATATCTCCTGACAGAACCCAAAGCCGAGTTCGGCCCGAGTTCGGTCCGAACTCTGACCGAGTTCGGTCAGTTTGTATTCAAACTTCAGTTGCCTCCAAATCTGCGAGCAACGTCTATTTTGCGAGATATTTGCACCCGAACTCTGTCCGAGTTCTGCCCGAGTTCGGTTAGTGAAAACACCTATAAATAGAGAAGAAACTTTTCGTTTCAAATCATCAATTCATTCTTCATCTTCTCTTCTCTATTATTCAAGTGTTTTCTAAACGATCTAAGATTTTCAAATCTCACTACACATTCTTAGCCAAAAGCCAGTACTATCAGAGTTGATTTAGAGTCTTTTGGTTACTCAAGAGTTGTAAGAGGTCGTTCAAGTTTCAACAACTTTTCTATTGTGGAGCTGGTCGTGCGCTCGCCACCAAGCACGGTATTGTGAAGCCGGTCGTGCGCTTATCACCAAGCACGGTGTTGTAAGAGATTGCAAGCTCTCAGTTAAAGCTTGTGCCATAGTGATTAACATCGAGCAAGAGTACTCGAGACTGGATTAGTCCTCTCAGAGGGATACCAGTATACATCGATGTGTCACTGAGTTTGATTCTCCTATCTTTATTTACTGTCTCTTACATATCTGCCATAGTTTAATTTTAATTGGTGATTATATTTCCGCTGCACACACGCACTCTATTCACGCCCCTTCTAGAGGTGCTCAACGATCCTACAATATACACATATAATAAATATATAAATATATTTACATATACACATATATATAATAAATACTAATTATAAAATATATACATATATACAATTACTGTATATATATACATATAACAGTATATATAAAATATATATACACAATATATATAATATATATATATATTATATAATATATATATATATATATATATATATATAACATATACATAAATATATAAAGAAAACAAAAACAAAAAAAAAAATAAAAAGAAAACAGAAAGAAAAAAACCAAAGAACACAGCGGGGGGGTTCGAACTAGGCCCAGGGGGGTCGAGTTCTCGGGTGCGGTCGGATTGGCCAGGGGTCAGCCCGAGCTTTGTATTAGGGGTAGGGTTCGGGTTAATATTATTTGGGTTTAGTTGAATATGTTTTAAACCCAATAAAAATAAACTTTGTGTCATGGCAGTCAAGGACACAAGAGTCGTGTATCCGTGCTAAGCACGACACGCACGGATCCTAAAACGCGTGTCCAGACTTACCCTAGGATGCTCGTATCCAGGCGAACGTCGTGCGTGAGTTCGAGACACGCACGACACAGTTTCGTAACTGTACTTACGTGTCCAACTTCGGGGGGTTTCGAGCGTGCTGGACGACGGCTGAGGCGACGTCGCGGTGGCGCTTGGGTGGCGCTGGGCTTGGCTTGGTATGGCGCGTCGAATAGTGTGGTGGATGAGGGTGATTGTCGCTGTGGGGGTGGCGTAGGGGATCGCCAGAGTTAGGGTTAGGGTTTAGGCTCGTCGGGGAAGAAAGGGGGGTCGGGGTGGTCGTGGGGCTGTGCTAGGGTTAGGGTTTAGTCCGGGGGGGTCGTATTTATAGGGTTAGAGGTCGGTTAGGGTGTCGGGCTGGCCGAAAAAGGTGGGGACAGCTGACCGGCCGTCGGTCGTCGGGGGTGGGTGAGAACGTGGGGGGGTGACGGTCGGTTTACAGTTAGGTCCCTAGGATTTAGGTATTTATAAACAGGTCCTCCCTTATACTAAATGCAAAAGTAAATTTGCATATCATAATTAAAACAATTCACAATTTGCAAACTGCTATAATAACAAATTAACAAATTGCATAATGATATTAAAATAATTCTAAATATTACAAAATGATATTAAAATATTTTAATTAATTACAAATTGATATTTTTTTATTTTAAAACTATTTAAAAATTATTTAAAAATTCTAGAAAATTCCTAAAAATCATAATAAATTATTTTAGTGCTAAACAGGTCGTTAGCAACAAATTAACACTAATTTAATTAATTTTTGAAAACAGGGGCTGACACTCATTATGATCAATGAATGGGTGATCAGTCACTTCAATTTCGAGGAAGAGATATTGAATGAATGAATGGTCGTTCAAACTCTCGAAGAAGAAAATAAATGACACGTCGGTTTCGAAGAAGGGATGAGATGGTCGGTTATGAATCAACCGTTAGAAATGAATGAACAGTTGTGCCTCTTTCCAAAAAGTCATATCAGTTCTCGAGGCTGATTACTTAGTTGTTCTGCCTATAAATAGAACAAAACTTTTGTAGATATTGTCAATCTCTTTATCTCCTGTACAAAAATGTCTTCCAAAGATTTGTTCGCTCCGAGGACTGAAGAAGAGACCAAGACTTCTCCTGCTGAGCTTCCAATGCATCATCAGAAAGAAATGGGTGAAGGCTCAACTGTTCCTGCACCGAGACGGGATGTGATTGCTAAACTGGTGGAACCTGGAAAGACTACCGAAGAAGAAGCATTGAGGATGGCTGCTTGTGAGTTTTTCGTGTGTTCCGACAATTAGATGTTTGAACGATTGGCAAATTATGTATTTAATCAGGAAGGTACAGGGCCTCCTCCCCGTCCTTAATATTATGTAATTCCATTCTGCTTTTTGAATAAAAAATGAACTTTTTATTTACATCATGTCTCTGAAAATAAAGTACATTTTGTCTTTATACATAATATTTCTTGAGAACTTTGTCATTGATGGGCATCATAGCAACTCTGCCATCCATATCTGTTAATTGATAAGCTCCATTTGAGAAGACTTTATTTACCACATACGGCCCTTCCCATTTTGCCTCGAACTTGCCTTTGCTCATATGTGTCATAGTCATAGGACGTCTGACTGTAAGAACTAACTCGTCTTCCTGAAATGTTCGCACTCTGACTTTGCGATTGAAGGCTTTTGTCACGACCCGTACCCTGATTAGGGGCACGAGAAGCGGTTACGTCCAGCTTACGCCGCAGCATCGGCGGTAGAACGCTGTCTAGGTTGTCTACAAAACTACACTAAACAGTATAAAGGTACCTGTACAGTATATACACTCCGAATGGAGGTGACATAGCAATACAGTCTCAATCACAAAAATAAACTAGGATAGATAGCACGAAAGGAAACATATGATAGATGAAAGAGTAATAAGTCTAAAGTCCCATACAAGCCCAGATATATACAACATCACAGGGTATCAAAATATAATATAGAAACTACAATCTGATAAAGCTAGCTGGATCGCAGTCCAGTCAAACCTAGCTAACCTACACTACTCTGGAAGTTCAAAATCTAATGGCTCTACTATAAGGCCACGATCCAAGGCTACTCCATCTAACTCGACCCCATAATAGGTCGGGCAATCCGCCTCAGAGTCATCTGTAATATATCATAACGGTATCATGTCAGGAAATGAGCAAGTACAAACACTAACAGCAGTTCCATATGAATTGACAAATTCTATAAGAGACAGTATAATGAACTACAAGACAAAGATATATGAAAACTTGGGAACCGTTCGGAAGCTGAGTTACAACCCTTAAACCAAATAAGGACCGGGGTTGTAACTCTTCTCCCGAGCAGAACTTAGTCTCCAATCAAGGTACAATGTAAAGGCAAGTAGAGCATGTGAGTAACTGTATATCATGGCATGGTGAGAAAATACTGAATGTAGAACAGAGCAGGATATACGATAAGATAAAGTAAATATAAAATGTGATTTGAATTATTAGAGTGTTATGTGATCGGCTTGGGAAATATGATCAGGCTTTCCATCCGACCGGCTATGAACAATGTGTACAATAGAGCGGTAAGGC
>JANAVB010043216.1:12047011-12301511 GCA_029216955.1 Iris pallida
CCGGGTCAGATCTCTCATGCAAGCTACTCGATCCAGTGGCCTGCGGGTGCGTCTTCGTCATCCTGGAGACGAATTGAAACAAGAAGATCAATATGGCACATGAGAAGATATTATCAAAGAAGGACAGTTAATTTAATATAAGGGGAGTAATCATGATAATCAAAAGATCGGAAATTTCCTAAGTGTGATTGAGAAACTCCTATCATATCCTAGGTCCTATGTCCTAATCGCAGGCTCGTAATTAGTACTCTAAGTCGAGCACCATTACGAGATCGCACTAATTGCGATACCGGACCCGCATAGGCCGCCACAAAAATGTGTTACGACCCGCACCCTGATAAGGGCCACGAGAAGCGGTTACGTCCAGCCTACGCCGTAGCATCGGCGGTAGAACGCTGTCTAGATTGTCTACAAAACTACACTAAACAGTATAAAGGTACCTGTACAGTATATACACTCCGAATGGAGGTGACATAGCAATACAGTCTCAATCACAAAAATAAACTAGGATAGATAGCACGAAAGGAAACATATGATAGATAAAAGAGTAATAAGTCCAGAGTCCCATACAAGCCCAGATATATACAACATCACAGGGTATCAAAATATAATATAGAAACTATAATCTGATAAAGCTAGCTGGATCGCAGTCCAGTCAAACCTAGCTAACCTACACTACTCTGGAAGTTCAAAATCTAAGGGCTCTACTATAAGGCCACGATCCAAGGCTACTCCATCTAACTCGACCCCATAATAGGTCGGACAATCCGTCTCAGAGTCATCTGTAATATATCATAACGGTATCCTGTCAGGAAAATAAGCAAGTACAAACATTAACAGCAGTTCCATGTGAATTGACAAATTTTATAAGAGACAGTATAATGAACTACAAGACAAAGATATATGAAAACTTGGGAACCGTTCGGAAGCCGAGTTACAACCCTTAAACCAAACAAGGACCGGGGTTGTAACTCTTCTCCCGAGCAGAACTTAGTCTCCAATCAAGGTACAATGTAAAGGCAAGTAGAGCATGTGAGTAACTGTATATCATGGCATGGTGAGAAAATACTGAATGTAGAACAGAGCAGGATATACGATAAGATAAAGTAAATATAAAATATGATTTGAATTATTAGAGCGTTATGTGATCGGCTTGGGAAACATGATCAGGCTTTCCATCCGACCGGCTATGAACAATGTGTACAATAGAGCGGTAAGGCCGGTCACCATGGAAAGCTATGAACGATGTAGGGTAAGGCTTTACCCGTCGTGAGGCGAGGGTATAGCTATGAACAATGTATACAGTAGAATAATGTGGGAATTTGATCACACAACCACTAATAACTCCCCATCCCCGAATAGCATAAAGGATCCGGACATAATACGTTATGACACGGGATTCAAAAGCAGGTGATCAGCCCACTCCCAAGTCCATGTCTATACAAGTACAAGTAACAAGTCGAGTCATGTACCAATATACCAAGTAACCCAGGAACAACATCTCATGACAGGATCCGACATATACTAGTCCGTGAACCATCGTGTTAGGAATCAAGTAAGACACTACAACTGAATCGGATATAGCAGATATCAAGACAATGAAAACTATTAGTGAATGTACTCGCCTGCTGTCCTAAGCTGTATGGTATATCAATGCTCAAAGCGATATCAGAAGACCTAAATATGAGATACTGTAAGTTAATTTAGGTTTAAACAAGTTTAGGAATGATTTACAATGAATGATATGCAATCTAGGTCAAACTAGGTCTCACTGAGTCACACTATGTCCTGTCAAGTCAATCTAGGTCAAATCAAGTTATATCAAGTTAATCTAAACCAAACCAAGTCAATCCTAGGTCATACCAGTCATCACGGGTCAAAACAAGTCGAAGAAAGTCAAACGGGGTCAAGAGTTGGCCTACAGTTGACTTTTGGTCAACTGGTCAATCCTGGTCATCTCTGGTCAACTCTAGGTCAACCCTGGTCAACCCTAGGTCAATGGTGACTAATAGTTGACTTTTGGTCAACTACACAAGTCTAAAGGAATTTAGGACTAAATTGGGTAAAGCGTTGACCTATAGTTGACTTTTGGTCCAAAAAGTCAACCGTGGTCAACCGGGGCCAAGACTAGGTCTAGGCGACTATTTCTAACTATTACCAACCTCTACAACCCATATCCAAGTCCATCTTGGACTTCGAAACTCATATCTTGGCCGTAGGCCAATATCCTATTTTACCCTTAAAAATGGTAAAATTCTAGCTTAGGCAACTATCTAGTTAGCCTACCTACGCTTGGTATTTTGACCCGAGCTCCCTAGGGTAGTAAGGTACTAGCCTATACATATATTACCTACCAAGATACCTAAGTAAAATGGACATCTAGTCCATGTTACGGCCCATTGCCGGTATCTTGAGTATTTCAAGATACGCAATGGTACGGCACGATACCGGCGCCCTACAATCCCGATTTCCACCCGAAAGCCTACCCACAAAATCTAAATCACGTATTCTTGCCCCACGCCAAGTTTCAGCTCAATCCGATACTCCGAGCTCCGTTTCACCCTCTAACTCGGTTTTCTCCTATTTCCTATTCTAGCCTTCTTCCTATTCTTCTAACTTCTTCCAATCTTTCCTTCTAACTTCTAATTCTTTTCTAACTTCTAATTCCATAAACTTCTTCTACTCTTCTCTACGAATCTATCCATATATAATACATATATATATATATATATATATATATATATATATATATATATATATATATATATATATATATATATATATATATATATATATATATATATCTATATATATACATATATATAGATAAAGGGAGGGGGGTTCTATAGGCTTAAAGCCAAAAAGGGGGGGATTCAAACCTGGCAGCAGCCAGGTGCTGCTGCTGCTGCTGCTGTTACTGCAGCATGCTGCTGCTGCTGTGGCCGTTTCTTATTCTTCTACATCTCCTTCTATCTTCTTATATATATATACCTCATATATATATATCTATATTTTTTATATATATATATATATATATATATATATATCTATCTATCTATCTATATATATATACATAACTAGATATCTATCTATATATCTATCTAGATATCTATCTATCCATCTAATATATATATAACACACACACATCCATATACACACATCCATATGCACACATCCATATATATATATCTATACACTCATCTATATATATATATATAAATACACTTTCATAACTATATATATATATATATATATATATATATATATATATATATATATATATATATATATATATATCCATATATATATATATATATATATATATATATATATATATATATCCATATATATATATATAAACACACACACACCCTCACACAACACAAACACCCACACAATCTCACCACTCTCATCCTCATGACACTAATTTCATATCAAATATATACACACACTCACATAAATACACATGTATATATATATATATATATATATATATATATATATATATATATATATATATATATATATATATGTACATATATATATACCATTCAAAAAGGATTAAACCCTAATAAATTATTAACCTATTTTTCTAGGAAAAACCTACAAATTTGTGGGCAAATGGTAGAGAATCTTCTCCTCTCCATTTATTGTGAATGAACTAAATGCAAAAGAGAAATAGATTCGAAATTAAGAACATACCTAAAGGAAATGGTTGGAGGAAGAAAGCTTTGGAAAGAAAAATGAATTTGAAAGAGAGAGAGAGAGTTGCTTAGTAGAGAAGAAAGAGGGGGGGGGGCTAGTCATGGCCGGCCAAGGCATGGCATGGGTGTGGGTGAGGGGCACTTGTAATTACAAGTTTGCCCCTCCCTAAGCCTAATGCAAATAAATTCCAAAATAGGTTTAGGAAGTTGCTAAAAATAAATAAAAATCATAATTAAACTAAATTACTCATGGGGGACTAGTCCAAACTCTTAAACCCTAAAGTTTAGTGTGGTGGGCCATGGTTAGCTAACATTGCTAATTACAGCTCAAGTTGAAATTCACCGGGGTCCCGAATTAACTCAGAATGCGATGAAATTCGAACCCGACTCCTATAATAATTAAATAATAATATTCATGAAATAAAATTCCCAAAAATATTATAAAATGAAAAATTACCATTTTACCCCTAACTGGGAAAAGTGAGGGTGACAGCTTTTGAAATTTGGGCATGATAAAGTTCGATGTGCTGTTGAGCTAAAAGCCTTTTCTCGTCGAGCACCTCTAATTCTTGAAGCCGAAGACGATCATTATTTTCTGTAGTAAGCTCGTTAGCAATGACAATTCTTAATGAAGGAATTTGAATTTCCAGAGGTAGGATAGCTTCACATCCATATACTAGGAAAAAGGGTGTGAAACCTGTGGGATTACAGACAGTAGTACGATATGCCCATAGACATTCTCCAACTTTATCACTCCAATTACATTTGTTAATAGAGACAAACTTTTTAAGGAGTTTGATAATGGTCTTGTTGAATGCTTCAGCCAACCCGTTAGCCGCAGGATTATAGGCTGTAGATGCGACATTATTGATTCTGTTGTCATCACAGAACCTATTAAACTTCTGGTTGATGAATTGTGGCCCATTATCATGGATGATTCGGCGAGGGACACCAAATCTATATATCACATGATGTTTGATAAAATTGATAACACTACTAGTCTTTACTTCAGCCAAAGGTATAGCTTCTGCCCACTTGGAAAAATAATCGGTTATAGCTAAGATGAACCGATGTCCTTTAGATAAAGGAGGATTGATAGGGCCAATTATATCCATGCCCCAAGCTTCGGAAGTCCATGAGGCTGCAGTTGGATGAAGAAATTCCGACGGTTGGTGAATGAAATCCGCGTGAATTTGACATGCACGGCATTTTCTTGCATAATCAATAGAATCTGATACCATAGAGGGCTAGTAGTAGCCCATACGTCGAATACGGTCCTGTAGTTTAGGACCAGGCTGATGTGCTACACAAATACCATCATGAGCTTCACGTAATATCTGCTTTGCTTCATCACCAGTGAGACATCTCAAGAGTAATCCATCGAAAGTTCTTCGATAGAGTGTTTTGGTAGTATGATTATAATAGAATCGAAGCGATCGACGACGGATACTTGTAGCTTCTTTTGGCAGATGTCATACACTGCGAAATCAATGAAAGGTGTTCTCCAATCTTCGCTAATGACATTGACTTCAATTGAATTACTGAATTCAATGTTATGGTTGTTTTCAATACAAAATAGTTCTCTATTGGAGATAACAACCATTTGTGTCTTCTGACTGGAACTGCCAATACCGCAGCTAGGTTAGCTAAGGTATCAGCTTCTGTATTGCACGCGCGACATATATGTTCGATGAAGAACCCTTTGAATGAAGAAGCTATCTTGATTGCTGCTTCATGGTATGGTACCAAATCTTGATGTCGGACTTCATATATGCCTCTAACCTGATTAACAATCAGCTTAGAATCGCCATATACTTTGAGATATTCAATATTCAATTGTTTGGCTAATTGGAGTCCAATGAGCAAGGCATTGTATTCTGCCACATTGTTAGAGCACGATCCGTCTAAAGAATAATCCCTTTGAATAGCTAATCCATCGGGTGAAACGAGAATAATTTCCACTCCAGCCACAAGGGTACCTCCAGGCCCAATTCTAGAAGCTCCATCAAAGAACAACCTCCAGGTAGGAAATTCTTTTGGGATCATATTTGATTCCAATGTTTCGTTAGGAATCTCATCATAGAGTTTAGATGTTTCAGGGACAGGATGAGCTGCTAAGAAGTCAGCAAGTGCTTGACCTTTCACAGACTTTTGAGGAACATAAACCATATCATATTGTGCTAATAATATGGCCCATGTAGCAAGCCTGGAATTGAGTGTACTTGGCTTCTTCATTAAGACCCGAAGAGGATTAACTCGGGAAATAACATGAATGGTTTGGCCGATGATGTAATGTCTTGTCTTTTGAACAGCAAATATTAAGGCTAAGTATTCCTTCTCTACCGGACTATAATGGTGTTCAGCTCCAATCATCGTTCGGCTAAGATAGTAGATGACTTGTTCATGACCTTCCTTGTTCTTCTGAGCTAGCAAATCTCCCAATAAATGATCTATTGCTCGGACATACATTAAGAAAGGTATTCCTGATATCGGTGGTACAAGAACTGGTGGGCTCATTAAATACTGCTTTATGTCATCAAATGCTCGTTGACATTATTCTATCCAAACGAAAGACACACCTTTCTTCATTAATTGAGTAAATGGTCTACAACGTCTAGATAAATTCGAAATGTACCGCCTGATGTACGCAAGTCGACATTGGAATCCTCGTAGCTCTTTTAGGTTGCGTGGAGGACGCATCTCTTGAATGGCTTTGATCTTCTTGGGATCAACGTGTATACCTTTAGAGGTAATGACGAAGCCGAGAAATTTACCACTAGAGACACCCAAGAAAGTCTTGGTGGGGTTCATTTTGAGTTGATGTTGGCACATTAGATTGAAGATAGTTCTTAAATCTTGAATGTGATCTTCCTTGAGACGACTTTTGACAGCAATATCGTCAACATAGCATTCGACAATCTTTCGCAGATGGTCATGAAAGATAGTACTCATAGCTCGCTGGTAGGTTGCACCTGCATTCTTTAATCCAAATGGCATGACTGTATAATAGTACACTCCCCGAGGAGTACGAAACGAAGTATGTTTCTCATCTTCAGGATTCATCCGGATTTGATTTATCTAGAAAACCCATCCATGAAAGAAATTTGTTCGAATCCACATGTATTGTCGATCATGACATCAGTAATTGGGAAAGAAAACTCGTCTTTAGGGCAAACATCATTGAGGTCCCAAAAGTCTATGCAAACTCGAACCTTTTCGGTCTTCTTCAGAACTGGGACAACGTTGGCTACCCAGTCAGGATGCTGTTCTTCTCTGATAAAACCGCAAGCAATAAGCTTTTTGACTTCATCATCAATTGCATCCATCATTTCACGCTTGAATCGCCGTTGTTGTTGTTTGACCGGCTTGGCATTCGACAAAATGTTAAGCTTGTGAGTTGCAATTTGAGGATGTAATCCCGGCATATCTTTGTAACTCCAAGCGAAGACATCAATATATTCACGAATAAGGTAAATTAATTCTTGTTTATCATCCTCTAGGAGATTTTTGCTAATGAAGATTGGTCGTGATACGCCCTTCTCTCCAATATCGAGTTGGACTAGTTGATCCTCAGTAGGTAGCTCTCGTTGTTCAAAACGAAGTTCCATTGATTGTCCATCCTTTGTGCCCAAAGGTTGATTTCAGTAGCTTCTTCAATGTCACTTTCATCATCTTCTGAGAATTCGGCAGACACCATGTTAGAAGATACTATCACCCTATGAACATGACCAATGCTGGTATCAGAATCCCATGAGATAGAATCAAAAGAGTTTGAACGTTCTTCTTCATCAGATTCAGAAGGTTCCGGAGTTTGAAGTGGTGACGTATAACCTAGTCCTCGTTTCATTTTACTGTAGTATTGTTGTGATTTCCCTTTTAGAACAGCAGTACGAAGAGGAGTTCGCCTTCCTTTACCATTGTTGATCAGGCTTGTTCTGAAATCATAGCCCATTTTACGGATGATGGTTTTAGATTGTGGACTATAGCAGCATAATTGTAGCCTTCCTGTATCATCTCTATTATTATTATAGAGCATGATTTTTGGTTCTTCTCTTTTATTGAAGAATATAGGCTTTTCATCTTTCTTTCGAGACGATACTAAGAAGTACGACTCTTGTATGAAATCCAGTGATACCACATTTCGCAGAGATGATACGACTTCTATTGTAAGTGGTTTGAAGTTATCTAGCATATCCAAATAACACTGAGTATAGTAAAAGATATCAGTATACTGCAAAGGAGATGCTTTATTGATTTTTACATCATCATTTACAACAGGGACTTTAGCCTTAGCAGGCTTAGTCAGATTGATGACAAGAGGGGGAGAAGAAGAACGAAAAAGAGGAGGGAGCTTCTTGCGACGAAGATCGATTATAAGCGGCTCAGAAGAGATGGGCTCCCTTTGTTCCTTACTATGACCGGGAAGCTGTTTCTCACGGAAAGGAAGATAGATAGTCAGTGGTTTGGAAGACTGAGGACATGAGGTACGTCCTTTGACGAGAATCACCAGAGTATCATTTGGCACACTCTTTTGTTCTTCATCTGTGTCCATTGCTAATACTACCTTCATGAATTCCTCCTTGCACATACGAGAGTCATTGCAGTATGCTTCAACTCCTTTGAAAGGATTCAGACCTGCAACCTCTTTTTAGACTTCTCCATTACCATCCACATATTTGAAACATTGGTGGAGCGTAGAGGGTAAAATAATGTGTTCATGGAGGAATGACCTTCCCAACAAAGCATTGTATGAGCCATGATTGTCAATAACATAGAAAGTTACCTTTGTACGAAGATTGCCAATTTGAAGTTTTAGGTGTATCTTTTCTCAAGGTTCACTCCTTTCTTGATTAAACCCCAGGATGGTAGTGATAGTTGTAGAAAGGTTGTGCACTGGGATCTTTAAAGCATCCAGTAAAGATTTCGGCATGATACTGAGTGCAGACCCGGGGTCAATCAGAATGCGATCGACTTTTATGGTGTCCACATACCCCGTAAAATAGAGAGGACGATCATGACGATTGTCTTCTAACAACATGTCATCTTATGTAAAAGTGATATTGGGCATTAATTCAAATATAATATAATAATGTGCATAGCTGACTGGCTTCTTTTTAGGTTTTTTGAGAAGAGTAAGACAAGCGTCAGCCTGCATCAAGGCTTCACTTAACGTCTCTCGAGTTTCTTTTGAGAAACGTAAGAGTTCAAAGATTGACAATCTTGCTAGAGTATTGGCCAATTGAGCCAATATGTCAAAATTGTAAGGCTTTTCAAGTCCAAGAGATGAGGACTTCTTCAGTACTTTGTCAAAACGAACAGGTTGCTTTCCCTTGTCTGTTGATGTTGGTTTAAGAGGAGATGGTTCGACCACCTGCAAGGATGTAGATGGTATATTCTCAGCAGGAGAAGATGATGAAGAAGGAACGTCAGGAGATGAAGCAGGGTTTTCCTGATTTTCGGAATACTCCCGAAGATAAGGTTTCCCAGATCTAGTGCCCATTAGAATTTCTTCTTCTGTTACTGGTTCAAAGGATACCATATTGCAGTTCTTGGATTTAGACTTGGAATACTTCTTTTGCTTGAAAGAGGAAGGCATTTCAAATTCTGCCACCAGATCTGGATGAATCCACATAATCTCTCCTCTGTCAGTTGACAGCGGAACAAGACATTCATTTTGAGGAGGTGGGATATTCACAATTTCAAGAGTAGTCCTTGGAATGGGAATGACACCATCTTGCACCGAATTGAAGAGAAACCACATTAGCAGTCACCGTTTTCTCGTCATGTTGCAGAGTAATTGCTCCAGAGTTGAGCAACTTCTGGATCTTGCCCTTGAGCACGTAACATGCTCTGGTTGGATGCCCTATAAATCTGTGATAAACACAGTATTTAGGATGATCAGTTTTACCAACTTCTTCTGGCCGTTTTGCCTCTGGAATCTGAAGCTTATTGCTTTTGATCAAGCAATCAAAGATGCTTAAAGTATCATCTTCATCAAAAGAATACTCTTTTTTTGGACGAGTTGACTTTTGCAGTGGTGCTGATGGAGTGGATGCCGTCTGAGTAACATTGACTACCAAAGACTCCTTGCCTTTGAGATTGATGGCTAGTGTTTCTTTACTCTTGCAATTATTCTGGCGATTACTACCCCCGGGTGTAGAATGTTCATCTTGGTTAGGATGAGTCATATGGACTCCTAACTGCTTGAACTTTTCGGCACTGACCTCAGCTGCTTTAGCATTGACAATGAAAGAAGGCCAATCCTGGAATTGTGTAGATCCTGTCCACATACTGATAATAGGCAACAAGTTTGATTTGTAAGTGTCTATTGTTACAGCAGATGGAGTTCCTAAAGGCATTTTGAGTGCCTCTCGGCTAAATCTTTCGATGAAACTCTCTGTAGATTCATTGTGCCTCTGTTTAATCTTAATGAGGGCAGACATCGTCATGTCGTTGACCCTTTCATAAAACTGTTCCAAGAACATTTGTTTGAAACTAGCAAAAGAAGTGATGCAGCCATCAGGCAGGCTACGATACCAGTCATATGCTGCACCGGCTAAACAACCGACGAATACTCTGGTAAGGAGTGCATCATTTGGCTGTAATTGATCAGTCATCACCTCAAAATGATTGTTGTACTGACTTAGAGAAGTAGTTCCATAAAACATCATAATGGTTGGAAGGTTATACTTAGGAGGAAATGGAACTTTCTTCCACTCTGTAGGATATAGTTGCTTTATGCCCAGTCTTTGTAGGCCATCCTTCTGCTTGAAGGCCTCAAACTGAGTGCGTAAGAGTTTTACAGCCTCATTAGCATCCCCTGATGTTTGGGAATTGGTAGGCTGGTTAGAAGTGTTAGGAGGAGGAACAGCGTGGTAATTACCATCCCCAGCACCAGACTGACTGGGATCAGCTTGAATTGGCACGTAAGCAACCTGAGGAGTTGGTACCCCCAGACTAATAGGTACATAAGACACTATAAGCTCAGGATTTGTAGCAGGATTTACAATCGGAGGAACTGTATGTTGAGCCACAAGTATGGTGTGCATGCTTGTAACCATTTCTGTCATGGTATTCAATTTGTCCTCTAATGCAACAATTCGTTGCTCTTGACTGGTTGAAGTAGAGGCATCTTGATCTTCCGTAATGGTATATGTCGTCAATTCTCTTGCAGCTATTGATGAGATAGTTTGTTCAGAACTTTTACTATCTGCATCAAACTCTGAGAAAGTGTCCTCTCCTACATGAGCGATGGGGAGATCTTCTTGATTAAAGACACCCTGGTTCAAATATCGATTTCTTGATCTAGTGTATTGAAAGACACCTTCACTGGATACATAGATCCGATCTAAGTATTGCTGACTGGGATTACGGGATGCATTACGTCTTGGACGTTTTCCACCCCCACTGCCTTGAGAAGTCATATTGATAGAATCATATAATAGTTCTTCTTCGTCTTCTATTATATGTTCAGGAGTTGAAGCATAGTTCAAACGATCGAAGACAGGTCGTCGAGCCGATTGGCAACAACAGTTGATGACAACTTCATGTAGGCAGTGGCGATCTGAAGCGTGATTTGGAGGTGAGGGAAACACCCCTATAGTCTCTCGTCTTTGTGTAAGACGTTGTCAGAGATCAGTTACAACTACAGGACGAAAAGGAGTCGGAGGAACATATTCTTTGATGATGTTAGGAACATGTCTCCTATTCTTCAGATGTTTAGTTCCTTGAGTGTACAAAGATGTACTCAACTCATTAGCATAGGTGGATGGGTCTTTCTTTTCAAACTTTGGCTTTTGGTACAGATTGGCCTTAGGCATAGGGTTCTTGCGTCTTGCCAAAGTTGATATTGGTTGACGCCTATTGAGATAAGCGCGTAAATCCAAAAATTCTGCTCCCGGTATCTCTGTTTGTGATACCCTCAATTTTTCTTGCTTGGATCTTGAAATTTTTAAGGTAGGAAGGTCTTGACCAGACCCCATAGGGGTAGGTAAGATACCTCTTTGATCAGTATTCTTTCCGGTATCAGAGATCCGAAGATCTCTGTTTAAAGGAATAGAATCTGATACGTCTTCCTCTGAGTCATAGACCAGGAAAGTTTGAGAAAAGACCAAAGGGTACTTTCCTTTATTTTGTAGAGGGTTAGCTAAGAAGCGTTTCCCTTTATTCTGTTGTGAGACTATTTTAGGCACAGATTGCGCCAACTGAGAAAGTATCAAAGGACTCTTCCCTTTTTTCTGTCTAGTGTTGGTACTAGAACATTGATTCTCCAAGTTCAGAACTTGAGAATTAGAAGAGGGAATAGCCAAGACTAGTTCCCTTGAGTTGCGCCAGAGTAGCAGAATGTGCTTGAGTTGCCGATTGCTTGCATTGCGCCATAGTCCTACGGGCTACTGATGGTGTCTTGGCAGCAACATGCGTAGACTGCCCCTCGACAATAGCTTGAACAGACTGTGCCTTAGCAGCAAAGAGAGTAGTAGATTGTGCGTGGGCAGCAGGATGAGCAGATTGCGCCCTGGCAACAGAAGCAAGCTGTACCGGAGCTACTGGGGCGGATTGTGCCTTGGTCACTGAGCACTCAAGTTACGCCTGGGCAACAGCGACTGCAGGAGATTTAGGAGTCCATACAGTCCTGCTCTTGGCGATAGCCACAGTGTGCTTGTTGCTCTTGGTGTTGATCATATTCTCGTAGGCTGTCTGGTTGACTTGAACAACCAGAGTCTTCTGCGTCTTGCCGATCGACGCAGTATCACATTGAGTTGTCACATTCTCGTCGGAGGAGAAATTCGTCCCCAGCAGAGTCGCCATTTTGTTTACAAAAACAAAAAGTATGTTTATTCCAAACTTGTAAAAGAATCGTACAAAGTACAATAAATTCTGGGGAAGTACAACTATAGGAATCTGATCAGAAGACGATCACTTTATCCCTTGGACTATGTGAACTTGAAGACTGTAGCCTTTGGAGAATGCAGCAGCACTTTTGCAAGAGTTCTTGATCTTTATGCGTATGTATCTGATGATTTCACAATGATTGGAAACTCTATTTATAGAGTTCAAGAAATAACTATTTTAGCAGTTATTCTGATGTACGCGAGGCTGGATTATGCCACATTAGGTTGTGCCAACCTCCTGTTGTGCCAACTCTCATTCAATTGTTGTCGTGTACTAACTGTATTTAGACGCGTGGCATCATGTGATTGAGATGCACGTGGTCGTGTACAGGATAGTAGACACGTCTCGAGAGATTAGTGGCATGTGCGCCACGTCATCTTGCTTTAGAATTGAAGTTGTCTCAACTTTATCAGGTTACGCGAGCTTTAGTCAACGAGTCAAACTGCGCTTGATTCGGGCTGCGCCTAAACACGTGGCAGCTTTTGAGCAGAAGTCATTCAGGTTGCGCCTAGGCGCAACTAAGGATTTTGTTTGGATTGCACCTAGGCATAACTTTCGAAGCGTACAGGACAGCTGTCCAACAACTCCCCTTGAGCGGCACAATTCACGGGATTCGAAAAGATTTTTCTCGTTCACTGTGGTGTCAGTTGTCAGTGTTGTCAGGTAATGATGACCATTAAGTGTCAGACGCCACGTAGGTTTTGGCGCAATAAGACTAGACACAATCTGATATGTGGCGCAACCTGTTCAGCGGTGCAGTCTGTTCTCTGAGCTTCATATCAGTGGCGCAACCTGATTTTTGGGGCGCAACTTGATCAATGATCAGTATATTCAGGGCGCAACTTGATTTTTAGGCTCTACAATGGCATTGACAGGTTACCAGTAATGTTTTTGATTAAACTCCAAATACGACGCATGTCTCTTTTCTTTGGAGCACCATAAACACATAGTAATGACCATTCAGGAGAGGTTTGGGAAGGTTCAATATGTAGGAGAAACAAATTCATGGAGGAGAAGGTTATTGTAGCAGAAATTGATGAATCCTAACATAGGCACAGACCGGGTTAAAACTGACCCGGTTTAAAATAAGAAATTCTAAGATGCTAGTGGTCGGACTTTAGAAGTCCCGTTGGAGAAATTGACTCCCACTTAACGTTAATCGGAACGTTAATGATGGATTAAAGGGTTAAAATGGGAAGAAATTCTAAGATGTCAGCATCCAGACTTTAGAAGTCCAATTGATGAAAGAATTTCTAAGGGCCGGACTTTAAAAGTCCGGTTGGACCCAATATTTAAGTTCTAATGTTATTTCTTATAATATTGTCTACTATCTAGGATTAGGAATCAGCTGTATGGCAAGAACCACACAGTTTAAATGCAATAATTACGGTCTACACTGTCTACTTTGCAATAAATAAATCACTGTCTACATTGTCTACTTTGCAATAATAAATCACTGTCTACACTGTCTAAGGTCAGATCACACATCCTTGGTACTTCTCATTCCCGACTCAACAATTTATAATAGAAAATAATCACATAACCAACGGCCAACCAATGAAATATAGTGAAAATTAATATCGAAATGCAGACAATAAACTGTACTCGCCTGTGGTCCTTTGCTGGTGAAACCGACAATCCAAACCAATCAGTGTGTCCCAATAGTCAAAACTCGTACAACAATCTCCGGAAGCTGAAATAAACATTATCAATGTTCTAAGAATAGTCAAATTAGCTAGGATTGTCTGTCCTTAAGTCCAATTATGGACACAGGGGCAAACGATAATTTCGGGCCAAAACGGTGTCCGCCGTTGGACCCGCTTTGCACCAAAAAGCGTGCCAGAGTCAACGGTCTCTAAAGTCGTCAAACTACATGTCTATGGATCCAGTTTTTTAATACGAACCCAACGTATGTCTTAAGTTTGATTTCGGCAGGCCGTGCACAAAATCGCCCGTTGAATCGGACCGTGGGGCCCACAAAACGGCGATTCGATCAACTGTCTCAGAATTGGACCAAACTTGGCATACAGGACCAGAAAAATGATACGGTCCTGCTGGCACAAGTTTCGTCTCGATCTGACGAGCGTGCACAAAGTAATTGAGAAATTTGCAAAGTGCACGATACGGTGAATTTCGACGGATACGCATCAAATTCGTCGCGCACACGCGACCAATTTGAATTCCGTCAAAGCCCACACGACCACGAAGCCGATACGCAACTTTCGATGCTTTTGGTTCGCGACCACGTCGCCCGGAATGGCGGGACGCACGTCGTGTGGATGCATTTTTTCAATATTTTTACTATTTTGAAACAGATTTTTCGTCAAATTTGGAATCCGATTTCTCGACGCATAGTCGACGAAATCCGATTCCACAAAAAGGGAATCAAAGCCCTATAGGTTGTCTAGGACTGCCTTCAAATAGTTTTGGATAATTCCTAGTGGTTGGGTCATAATCCCTCTCCCAAACCGGAGGTTGAGGATGAATCGTTGTCCTGTGTTGGGACTGATTTTGGACTGATTTTTGAATCGTATCGCGTCGTTTTCAATGCGAAATAAAACAATCTAATTAAAGAGGCTTGTCGGGGGTTATATAGGGATCTGACCTGCGAAATTGGTTCAGAAAATGGTGGAGTGATCGCGGAGAAAACGTCACGGGAAGAAGCTTCGACATGGTGCCGCTGCTGCTGTTTCCATTCGCGCACGGCCATCTGCGCCGATGTGCTGCCGCGCCGGCCGGCGGCCGGCGACCGTCCTGCGACGCGCGCGAACGCCTAGGGGGTAGGGGGTCGGCGCTGTTCCGGAGTTAGGGTTTAATATTCGATCGAAGACTCCAACCTTTCTCGCGTACATATCGTGGTTTATATACATGTCAGCGCTCGGGTTCTCAACAGGATTTGGGCGGTGGTCCATATAGCTCGGGTGGTGATGGGTACTGTTCTCTGAACAGCACCCGAACCACTATGTCCTATATTTTTTTTTCTTTTCCTTTCTCTTTTTTTTTCTCTTTTCATTTAAATATATATGTATTTCCATACAAATATATATACACTATATAAATTTAGAAATCCTATATACGTACACATACATCTATATATTTATTTATATATACATATACGTATATAATATATTTTTATATATACACCTACACATATATATATACGTACACACCTATTTATATACATTATTAAATTCTACATAAACCTCAATAACAAAATAATAATAATAATAATAATAATAATAATAATATAATAATAACGAAATTAAATAAACCGATAATGGCGTATGTACCATTTTACACAGTCTCATAATCCCAAAATGCATAATGACCTACTTTATACCAATATCATAGAATATCAACTATTAATAATATTTATAATATTTAATTACTAATACTCAGAAAATATTCATTAAACCATTAAAACGAATTACAACACCCTCATACCAGATTTCATCGATACGACTATCATTGAACGTCCCGCATGACTACATGGGCTTGGGCTCAGTTCGGGTCCAGTCCGGGCTAAACTGGTATAATCGGTTTTCCCAAACTCAATAATATAAATAATAAATAAATAAACTTTCGGTAAGAGTTACGTCGCAGCTTGGCCTGGTTTTCCTAATTAGGACATCACTATGGCTCGACCTTCCCTATCAGGGCTAATACCCTATTCAAAGTACGCCATTGCACTATCCGTGCCATAATTTCTAGTCACCGTGTACTCCAAAACTCTATCATGGCTAAAATCATCTACCGTAATAATTTACCAAATAATTATCTATAAAATTTAAAATCACCATTCCAATAAAATAAATGATAATAAAATATTCCAAATTTTTCTAGGAAGGGCAGCTACACTTCAAAAGTCCGGATGGATGCTCTTCTCAGAATTTCTTCATACTTTATGTTTTTCTTAAAATTTCACCAAACTCTAATGTTTCTTTTAAAATTTTATGAATAATAATTGAACGAATACGAATCAAAGAAAAAGTTTAAAAAAAACATGAAAAGTAAACACAAGGTCTAAAATTTCCAGTTAGACATCTTACTTTTTTTTGTCTTCTTTTTTTAGATGTAGTGTGTCTCTCTGCACACGATTTTTGCCGGTCGTCATATCATTTCAAACTCTTTGTGCGGATCTTGTCCGCACTGGTTTTGTCATCATCGTCCCACACGCATACCTCGCACACTCCGTACGTTCCAGAGTTCCACGAGACGGCCATGACGTCTTACGACGCCTGCAACTCAACACATTGCTTCGTCCACGAAGCCGAAGGCGCCTCCGACGTCTTCACGACCCCTACGACAGTCGATGCCGCCCAGTCTCCCGACGTCTTGTCGAAGCCCTTACAGCGTTGCACGACGGGCCGCGTGGTCGGTCGTCGTTTATACCCGTGGTAGAATGGTGCCGGTCCTCGACTGTCTGCGCGACATTCGATGTTGAGTTTTCATGAACGGACGCCCCATTCTGATCAACGTCAGCTCAGATCGTGGACATTTTTCGTCAGTCCTCTGACGTTGTCGATGTCCTGCTTTGCACATGCCAGACTCATCATCGCCCGAACATCTTAGACTTAAACTTTAAACTGATATAAAATCCAGACTAAACACTAATTATCCTATTCTTTTATCTTGGTCTATATTTCCGCAGTATAATTTGGCAAAGCTATACAAAATTCATGTATCATTAATAATTTGCACCAATAAAAATATTGTTATTGTATTTTATACTATTATTATTATTATTATTATTATTATTATTATTATTATTATTATTATTATTATTATTAGGACTTTGTGTACGCTACATTACAAGGTCCACTGTCTTCCAACTCCCACCAAATAAATAGAAGAAATAATAATGCCCACGTGGCTCGATCCATTAATCTTCCGCCATCAAGCCGGTATTTTATACCTCTTTCCAATAACCATAAGAGCCACTCAAGTTCTATAAATAAATAGTTTATTATTATTGATCATATTATTACTTTAAATTATTAAATAAATATATTATTATTACTATTATTATTATTATTATTATTATTATTATTAGCGTGACGGTTGGACTGGTGACCCAGTCCAGGCTGGTTGTGGTAACTAGGGTTACAAGGATCCCTCCTCCCCTTGCCCTTGTAAGTTTTCAGTAAATCATGAAAGTTCTCGATCAGATGGTGCGCTCTGGAGTGGACCGTTATACATAATTTGGAACCTTGTTGCTGGAACTCGTAAGTCGTAACAAAGAGAATATTACTATTAGGGGCTGTTTGGTTAGATGTAACTCTTTGAAAGTGTGAAAGTGACACTTGCAATAAGTTGAGTTTCCGTGGACTTGCAGCAAGTGGCTTTCCAAAATGTGTTCGGATAGAATATTTTTTGTCTGCTGCAAGTGGAAAAAAAAATTGGTTTGGTGTTTGGATAGTTATGTAAGTAGAAAATGAAAGTTTTTTTGGAGATGTGGTAAACCTAGGTATGGTTACCCCCCAATATATATATATATATATATATATATATATATATATATATATATATATATATATATATATATATATATATATATATATATATATATATATATAAGCTCTCTCTCTCTCTCTCTCTTTACATTTTTTTTCCCAAAAAAAAACTCCCCACCGCCACCACCACCACCACCACCACTCCCCGCCGCCGCCGCCGCCACCACCAACAGAATTAGAAAATTCTAACCCAGTTCGGACCCAAACCCGGGTAAGTTCGGGTCGAACTGGGTCTATGTTAGCCCGCAGGCTGGCCAACTTTATAAAAATGACATATTTGGGCCCAGTTTTGAATTTTTACTATATTTGTTTCTACTTCTAACACAAATTAAATTGGAACCATTGGTGAGCATAATGGCCATTAAGAATTGACCGAGGAAATCTTGGGTTCATGACCCCCCACCCCCCAACCAACCCCTCCCCCCTACCACAACCCACACACACCCCCCTCTATATTAATATGAATTATCAAATATATATCAGGCCGGGCCGCGGGCCTGAAAAAATTTAACCCAGTTCAAACCCAGTTGGGACTACGTGCTACCGGATCCTAACCCTTGACCTAGTACGAACCCGGATACAATGTAGGCCGGGCTGGTCCGTTGATCAGGCTTGGGCCAACCCAGACCGATTTTGACCCGGCCAGTTTACGGATCACCCGGCCCAATACACACCTTGATTAATGACCTAGTTTTTAAATTTAAGAACTCACAACGTCATCTAGGATGTTTGATAGCGTTTGGTAGCTTAATTCTCTCAGTCTCTCACATACACACTGTGAGTGACTGCAGGCTCATCCTTGCATAGCAAAGCAAGAAAGGAAGGCCCTCTACAGATGTCAAGGCTACATGTCAAACCAACAATATGTCCAGCTAATTCAGCTTCATCAATGCATTGCCTTGAGTGCACTTAGGATATTAATCAACAATATCTATCAATTATCAATAAATGTCATTTTAAATAACAAAAGGATACCATACTTCAAGTTCAAAAGGACAAGACAATTATTACTTATGGTCTAAGACGAGATAGAAATAGCAAAAGAAAAAGTTAGTTAAAAACATGAAAATTCTAATTTTGATGATTTACGAAATCCAGCTGCTAAGGTCCCCGTCTCTGCACCAAATCTCTAGAGTGTTAGTGAGGGTTGAGGGTTAATATTTATATAACTCTAACACGTCGTTGCAAATCGGAGGTCGATTCATGGGACGGAAGCTGGATTCACGCAGCTGTTCTTTTTAATCCGCTTAAAATGCATGCCATAGAATATTCATACTTGGGGTTGCTCTAGTGCCCTATTAAAGTTTTCGTCCCATCGTTGCACCAAAACTCTAGAGTGTTGATGAGAGGTGAGGGTTAATATTTATATTATTCTAACACTAGCAATGTTTCATTAAACATTGGAATTCCTAACTTAGATGACACGGCCGTGAATCACATATAGAATGTAAGATACACAATTCATGGGTAGATGATTTATTACAACAAGAATTCCTAAGTGAAGGAGGATATGGATATAGTTTGGATACAAAATACAAATATAGTACAGTTGCAGTAATACAACCCCTCTCATAAACTATTCAATAGGATATGCAAGAGACGCAATCTTTATTTTCATTTGATACAAGACGTCCTAATTTTTGAATTTTTGTCGTACTCTTGTTTCCATACAATTTCTTAACATGTCTGTCCAGGTTCCAAAGCTTAGAAGTTAGAACCACAAGGAAAAAGAGTTCAAACTTAAACCACACACCCCTTTCCAAAATGCCCATTCTGACCCTGTATGCATAATGTACACTATGAGGAGAATTATTAGGTAGGTCAAACGGATACTTCTTTTGAGGACCATATTTGTGTTCTTATCGTGTTCGAAAAGTATTGTATCATACATGTTATTTCCTCGCAACTCGTGTCTAATTTTTTCGCATGTGTCTAAGTTCCAAGGGAAGAGCGTTGTCTGGTGCGACGGGACTTGCTGCTTGCAGCCTAGAGAATGCAAGTTTGAGCCACGGAAACAACCTCTTCATATATATGGGGCCAAGATCCCGTACATCTTCACTCTTTCCAGATCCTATGTAAGAGAGAGCATCGTGGGGACTTGGATGCGCTTTTGTCTAAGTTGACTACATGCCTAAAGTTTTTTGACATGGTTGTGATTGTGCCAAAAATAACTCAAAGATGATTAAGTAACAATTTTTTTTTGCAGTGGATCCTCTATTGAGAACCTTTCTCTCCTCGGTAATATCCTAAAATTGCATAAATCTAGTTATTATTGAGATCTAACATATAAAAGTGCATGAGTATATATAACCATATCATTGTTGTATCCTAATTATCCTAAATTTTCTACGAAACATCGCATTTTGAATCCGTACCGAGTCTATATCCTAATCTGGGTCTGAGTCTACGCAACCCAGATTATTAGCATCAGTTCCTTTCTTTGGTAGAAACCAGATGGACTAGATGAAAGTCAGACAAAATAAATACAAGATGACTACTGGATACATGTTCAAACTTGTATGAAAGGAAAAGTACAAGCACCCCTCCACTCAAACATGCACACACACGCAATGAGAGGAAAACCACACAACGAGAGGGTACATATATAATGCATGAACTAGACAAGCCACCTGGACATTACGTCGAGTGATTCGGGTAATGTTTGCATCCTTTGTCTTTATAGATCTATAGAATGGAGAGAACTAATACAAAGACACCTAGGCAAAAAGAGTGTCGCACCAATTTTTGCAGATCAAATAAAAATTAGGCAGGAATAAAATGGGGAAGATGGGTGTTAGATGCCGGGTCTAATGCAATGGACAAATTTGCATCTTCATTAATATTATTATGGTTTATGAGAGTACTTCACGAATCA
Organism: Iris pallida; assembly: GCA_029216955.1. Lineage (NCBI taxonomy): Eukaryota > Viridiplantae > Streptophyta > Magnoliopsida > Asparagales > Iridaceae > Iris > Iris pallida. The sequence goes on from JANAVB010043216.1 coordinate 12,067,996, forward strand.
CAACATGAGAATGAAGTTTAACTAGATAACCAAGCAACATACAGACTTAGTTCTCCTCCATGCATCAAATAAGGATATGATTCTCTAGCAGCGGTTAGTAAATTATTGATGCATCTCCTGATCTCTTATTTTTTCCTAAATTTTTTTCCTTCCCAAACAATACATAAGGGGGTTGTCATATATTAGAGACATTATCTTTAATTTGCGAAGGGCACCATATTATTTGTTCAAAATAGCTTCCTAGACCGGAGGATGGACCTCGGCTATTGTCTCCCCCATTAGCTGGAGGCCAGCCTCCACACACACCCCAGCCCCTTGCTATCGTGGGACCCAAAGCCCAACCAATTAGAGAGAGGGGAGGGGGGGGGGGGTAGGGTACACATCCCTCGGTCTAGGTAGACGCATTGTTATTTGTTAGGGACAACGCATTGTTATTTGTTAGGGACAACATAACTCAGATCCAAACTTTTATTTATTTATTGTGGTTAGAAAATCCTAAGATCTATGATTTGGAAAAAAGAAAAGAAAAGAAGTCTGCATAATGTTGAAGCACAGAACACGGTAATCACAGCTTACAAGTGAAATACCCCTAAATATAGGTTATTTATAAAGGTACACCATTTTTTGATCAGGGCACATCAATCGAGGGACTGTCAAATTTCCGGCAGTACTAGATAAATTCAGGACTGCCAGAAATTGTGGCAGTCATAGATTTGCACTTGATATACACAGAACTGCCACTATTTCTGACTGTCCTACCAGTTTATAGGACTGTCAGAAACTTGAACAGTCCTGGATGATGTGTCCTGATCAAAAATTGATGTGCCCTTATAAATTACCTAAATATAACAGAGCTGACGACGATGTCTTTGGGTAGATAACTTCGACCGCGTACCGCCGAAACACGTTTGAAGTAGAAAGCCCCTACATCTTCTTCAACTTCTTCCGATAAAAACAAACAAGTATCCATCTATCAAAGAACATTGAATGATGGATTCGGACATTCTAACGAGACTTGTAGTGGTTGATATCTCCTACAATCCTTTGAGGATCATATTGCCTATAAGATGTGGAACGAAAACACAAATATATTATGTTATGCTCTTCCATTTAAAAATATAATTTATTAGTTTTAATATCTTTGCACGTATCTATTTTTAGGAGACCAGATGGATAACTAGTCATTAACCATAGAAAGGTGTGTCATATCGACAACTTTTGACGTCATCATCCGGGATAAAATTGCACCCATCGGTATGCACTATCTCGCAAAATACTGGTATCGTTTGGTCGATGATGCAGTCAAGCCGGTCAAGAAACATTAAAATGACAAAAAAGTCGCAAAAAAAATCAACATTATGCTTAATGATCACTGCCAACCCATAATGAATAGTCTTGACAATCATACTAGTTATGAAATAGAACAGTAAGCAGTTAGCCTTCTATTTTATGGGAGGCAACAGTCTTGAGAACAATAGACATACAATGAAATATAAAGCCCTTTACAGAAGGATCATCTGACAGAAGATCCTATGATTTCAATCATTTGGGCGACGAAGTCCCGTATCAAGGATTGCTATGGTGATAGTTTTCAAATTTCCGACGAACGAACGTGGTACAAACTTCGGAGAGTAGGATTGAGAAAGACCACATCAGGTGACTGTACATATCATGCATTTTGTCAACAATAATCACGAGCTCATATCCTTTGGCAAGCTGATCTCTAGAAAGTACAAGCTGAGAGCAGCAGTAGAACTTGTAAGATTTATAACCAATATTGGAACAGTATAACAGTATTAAAGGGGCCAAAATACAGAGTAGGCATATAATTTAATATAATTTGCGCACTATATATGGAACTATAAATGCACAAATCACACGGCAAGGATCAGGACTAAGCGCAAAAGTGCAGACCCATAGAGGCACGACTTATGAAACAAATTCATCCAGAGCTTTGCGATGCCTACAACCAAATGCTTACAATCCCCTTACAACCGCCACAAGTCGGATTTCGATTGGAGGAGGGGGGAAGTGGTGGGGTCGGGTGGAGCCCATGTAGCAGGGGGGTGAGAGGGGGAGGTGGACCCGGTGGGACCCATGTGTAAGGAGTGGGAGAGAGAGGTTGTAAGAAGGTTGTAGACTTAAGCATTTTCCATTCATCAAAGGCATGCATCAACAGTGCAGTAGGAAACTTCTAGTATTGCTTGTTTACTTTCTTTCAAGACATTAAATTCATTGTTATAGATGTAATGAAAGAACTCCTTCATTGGGACAAACCTTGCAGAAAGCCATTCCAAAGAAGACCGCTTTGACAGCTTGTCTCTGACCAGCATAGTCAAATGCCAGAGGTAGCATTTCATGCAAAGTTAGAAAAGCCATAACACCACCAACTAATAAAAGAAATATATGTTAGGAAGAAAAGAAAATTTAAATTATGACTAATGTAAGCATATAGCAAGAACCTGCTCCAAGTAAGCCTTCAAGAATTTCAGGGCTTAAACTGCTTGGAAAGAGGTAAGCTGCAATTGACAAAATATGCTAATAAATCTTTTGTAAGTTTACAACTGGAATCATTAAGCAGAAAAGCCAACCAATTTTTATTTTTTTTTTAAACATCACAAAATCTGTACTAGTTTAGAGTGAGCCACAATTGTCCTAGTCTTGAGTAACTGCATCCATAAATTACAAGTTAATCTGTAAGAACCAAGTATCAGATTTGGAGGAGTGTAGGACGACAGAGAGACATTTTCCAGTTCAAGGATGAGTAACACGGATGAAGTAGGATAATGGAATAAAATTTATGTATAGTGATGTATTCAAGGCACAACAACCTCATCATCATCCAAGCTTTCTTCCGCCGAAATGGTGTCGGATATAGAGCATAAGAAAGCTCTCTACAGACTTGACTTATGACTGGCTGTCGACCTGACACCAAGGCCTGCCCTCAACCTTCTATGTTGGTCACAAATTTCTAACTAAATTAGCTATGAGCGTAAGAGGGTCATGCCATAAAACTTATGTGGCTAGTTGGCGGGTAGGTAGACCTATCTTTTGGGTTATGTTTAAGCTTATGCAACAAAAGAGTTGATACTGATATGTCCTAGTAACCAATTAGAAAGTTGTTTCAATTGTATCACTGGATATTACGAACATTTTGATTATTAATATAATGACATCTTATTTATCATATTGTATTCTTATTTAACTGTTTAATATATATGATAAAGTCTCAAAGGCAAAGACAATGGATTTCGTATGTCATAAAAATGATATGGATAAGATACGGATGTCTTAAGTCTTGCCTTAAACAAATGTTCATAACCATAGGTTCATCAAGTGGGACACTGATAAAATTGGATAGGTCGTTGTGCTCTGCGTCGAACTCATATGATCAATGTAACTGGTCTTATAGGTTGTTGGTGTAGTTAGACACCATAGCGAGAGTATGGGTGTTCAGTTAATTGATCGTAAACCTAGAAATCGATCACTGATCCAATTTGAGTACCTCTACGGGATAGACCTCAATAGAAAACTGTTGAGTAACGGCAGCAAGTGATTGAGTTCAGTAGTTCCTCATAGAAAATTATTGACTCTAGAGATATGGTAATATGGAGAAGACAAAATTGTTTGAAGCATGCACAGAACCGGAAGTGCCCCTTGTTTCAAAGAGAGGAGGACGGGTTATTCACATTTAATTTGATGGTCAGAGGCGAATTGAAAGCTAAGCAGTGGTAATTATAAAGATCTCCCCGGGGAAAAATAGAGATGTCTCCTACGTTACCCGTAATATGTGGAAGTGTCGATGTAATTTCATAGTCATTCGGTCTGAATGCTACATGAAGAACATAAGCCAGATGACGGAACGGGAAGACCTAGGATGTAGAAGATCATACATGAGTGATTCAGCAGATTTGGATTCCTATATATCCACTCATGGGGTACCTCATCATACGATTCATATAAGATCCATCTGTCTAGATATCATCATATACATTTATAAAGCCGTATGCTTTGGAAGAAGCTTGTACAGTTTGGAAAGGTTTTTTTTTTTTTTTGATAAAAAAGAAGAATCTACTTCAACCGATATGCCCTTAGGCACGACCATACATAACATAGAAATCGAGTTTATTGAACACAACACAAACAAAGGAATATCTGATGTTCATGTCAATGATGCAAGTGGTCTTCAAACTTAAGATCATTACGGTACCTTATAGGTGTGCATCTACATTTTGACTACGTATCTTTAGCGAACCCAAAGATTACAACAGTCATAGATTGGTGTGGTGAATCACCTACGAAGGTAGTGTTTGACCAATAAGAAATTTGCCACTCCTAACATTGATGAGTAGAGTAACGTACTATGTGGTCCGATGTGTTACACTCAAAAAATTCTTGTGTATGGTGATGTGTGAGTAGTGAGTCTTACTTGGTACATGCGAGTGATAAGAGACGTGATTGAGAGATAATTACTACGACGAATACGATTTGACATATTATTCGTGAAGTAAGTCAAGTTGAAACGTAGTATGACATAAAGATTTTACTGTGCGGTAGCTGAACATTGAAAGATTTTTGAGTAGATGCATCTCACACCCTAACACCATATGGGGGCCTGACACATAGCTAGGTGTCAATCTTGGCCAGAACAAAGTATTCCAGTGGCAAGAGTTTCCAGAATTCTGTACAAAATTACGAACAGAATTCCAACCGAAATTTGGTGTTGTTTCTTCAACAAAAGCGGGAAGTTTCATCCGTGCAAAAATTATGGTGTTTAGCCTAATGGCTCATACACATAAGAGTTGGTCGACCACAAGATCATTGTTTTACGTGTTTGGTCCAATAGTTGGTCCCTACTCGATTGGCCCAAGTCAACCATATTGATTCATGCTAGCACGTGAGTTCGGTTAGATGTTGACTTGGTCAACTCCCAATGCAAATCTAAATCAGAATTAGATCAATATCTATAGTGTTTTAGAAGGATCCTGTTAAACATGCATCACAAAAGGATCCTGCATTACACATGTAAGGCATCATATCAGCTAAACATGTATCACGTGAAGGATCCTGCATTAGCAACTTTTAAGTAATCTGACGTCATACAGTGCATCTGCAAATGTGAACAGAAAACAAGGCTCAATTGATGAATCCTGCAGATGCCTGTTGAAAACAGATTCCTTAGGAGTATATGCTAATCATAAAATCCATTATTTTGTGTCCCTATAATTAGTCAGCAGTGCAAAGAGGTATCATCATGATCATCCAAGCCTTCTCCCACGGGAACGGGGTGGACTACGGAGCAAAAGAAAGGTGAATAAGGAATGACGAAGCTTTATGACCGAATATCAACAGAACATCGCACCTTTAAGTTCGTGCAAAATTCCGAGTTAACTCTGGAATCCCTACTTATGGATATAGAGCCATTTAGTAACCAGCTTACAGTCCCACTTAGTGCAACAGAAACCAAATATCTGTAACCATCTCCCAGTTCTCAACCACATGCAAAGAAGGTGATACCAAGACGAGATAATCATTGACTTCACGTATCAGCTGGGTCACGACAAGGATATGAGTTCCAGACGTAGTAGAATTCATGCAGTATAGATTTGACTTTTAGTGGGTCGTAAACCAAATGAGACTACTGTTGTTTTCTCAATGAGATGTCATTATGATGATGAGAACTCAATAAAGAATATATATAAAACTGCAGTTTAACACATTATTAGATAAAAAAAAAGAGGATAACAGAAGGTTCAGTACTAGCAATGGGAACCGATGCAAATCAGAATTAGCAGTGCAAATAAAAATGTTACATACCTTCAATAACTACACCTAGTGGCTCAGCAAATCCAGAAAGTGATGCCAATTTGAATGCCTGCCATTTGCTGTATCATGCAGATATGTACCAGAAGTGAACAGTACGTTAGACAACTTCTCCAGAAGATTGACAATGATTACAATGGTTATTCTCAACCTAATGTGATGTGAATAAGTTATAAAATAAAATAAAATAAAATAAAATAAAGAACCATAACATGTATAAATGACTATTGGGAAAAATAGCAGTTACAAGCTGGGAGATGTTAAGTAGTCAGTGGCATGTTCTTTTAGCCAATAGCCATAAAAAGATTTTGATATCTTAATAATGGGAACAGCATCAAGAGCCATACCTTTGAGTGGCAAAATATACAGGAAGGGCTACAGCAACACCCTGCACAAACATTACCTAATTAATTGTGAAATATATATATCCATGTTCACCTCTCAAAATTTTTTTAAGTGAACATGAGACTTTATTGAAATTTGGGGGAGTCTAAGCTCAAAGATGGCGTCGGGAGATAGCCCGACAACCTACAAAAGTATATGTGTCAGGCCAAAACCCTGGCAAAGCAAAGAAAAAAAAAACTATCCTCCCCGGAGAGACCAGGGGTAACAAAAGAGAATAAAAAGCTATCCACCCTGGGGCTCCCAGGGGTAAACAAAATGGAAATTAAGACAGAGAAAATGTCCCCCATAAGGACCAGAGAGGTCCTTAAGCAGGGCGTTGCTTGCCGCTGATGGGAGTTCAGAGGTATGGACGAAGATCTGATCAATTCTGGAATCACGGGCCAGAGACGCCAGAGCTTTTGCCACGCCATTAGCACTAGGAGGGATATATACGATGCCGATTTTCGATGCGAGTAATTGTTGGATTTTGCGGGTCTTGTATCTGAGAGCCCATGGAGGTTTAGCTTTTTTGGCAACGATGTTGGTAAGATGGCTGGACGAGGTTTCAATTTCATTGTGCTGGATATTCTGAACGTTACACAAATGAAGCGCCATGAGAAGGGCGTCGAGTTCTGGAAGAGGGCTAGTAGTATCTGACATGAAAAGGGAGAAGGCACAGATAAGGGAGCCTTGGTTGTCTCTGATTATGCCGCCACACGCGAGTCCCGGTATATCCCCTATCTTCGCCTCCATGTTCAGCTTTTGACCCACCCCCGGTGCCACCCATCTAGCAGTGATCCCCGGGATGTCTAGATTCATTGTCGTGTCCGAGTGCCCCAAGACGTCCGTCCCCAGATTATGTGCAGAGAAGGTATGCTGTAGAAGCGAGGTAACCTGGCGGATGATGTCCCGGTAGTTCCTCGCCTCGTCGCCGAATTTAATAGAGTTCCTTTGCTTCCAGATTTTCCATAAGCAGGATGCGAAGATAATGTTTCTGCTAATGTCCGCCGGGGAGGAGAGAGAGGGAGAAGAGTTTAGAAGCCATACCTGAGCAAGTTGATCGACCGTGGTAGGAAGAGGGGAGATTGAAATTAGTAGCGAAGTGGAGCCATATCATCTGAGCCGTCTCGCCCAAGACGAAGAGATGATCATTAGTTTCAGTGTCCGGATTAGTACATCACACATATCTCGAAGCGAGGTTGATTCCCATGGAAAGAAGTCTGGCCTCTACCGGAATAGCGTTCCTACGAAGTCGCCAGAGAAAGGCGCCTATGCAAGGCTGGATATACTTGTTCCAGCAGAAGTTGCTCCAGGTGTCGATCGGGTGTCTCCTACGATGGTGCTCCCAGTAAGAATTAGTAGAAAAATCTCTGTGATGGTCAGGAGTCCAAACTATCTGGTCCTTCTCATTGTATAGGGTAATTTCGTTCAGAAAGGCATTGGCTTCCACCGTTAGGAAATCACGAATGTTGACCTCCTCCTCCAAGGATCTGCGAACCATCAAGGAGGCCAGCACTTGATGGATGGAGGGGTTGTAGATGAACTCGGATGGTTTGGGGAGACCAGTACTGCACCAGTTCTGACCCCAAATGGGGATGTTACCACGGCCCAGAACCCATTAGCAGTTGGAGTAGACATTGTTGAAAATCTTCATCATAAAACGCCATAGCGGGGAGGGGGAGTAAGGGAGGGAATATGTGGGATTGGTAGGATCTCCATACTTCCTGATCATGTACTGGATCCACACCGACTCCCCTTTAATTAAGGCCCAACATCTTTTGGCATGGAGAGCAGTCATCACCTGGTCGAGGGATCTTATGTCGAGGCCTCCCTCATCCATTGGGCGATACACATTGCTCCAAGAGATCCATCTGGTCCGATGTTGATCTTTAGAGTTCCAGAGGAAGGCGGCCATCGGTTTCTCTAATTTCTTCAGAAGTTTATTGGGGGCTTTGATCACCGACAAGGAGTGGATCGGGAGGGCAGTAAGCACGCTTTTGAGGAGGGTAATCTTGCCCCCAAAGGAGAGGAGTCTCCCTCTCCATCCCGAGATCCTTTCCTCAATTTCTCAGCCATCTCAAAGAAGTATTCATGTTTCGCATGTTCACCTCTCAATTGAATTGTCAAAACAATGGACATGGGATCTATGAGATCCAAAAGTAATATTTTCCAACCAAAGAAATAGGACTTTTTTAAGAATTAAACAGTGAGCATGTTTAAATTGATGGACATAGATAGAGCTTTGCTCAAATAACAACTAGAGTAGAAAAAAGTGAAAAATTATAAGTGGTTATATCTACTTTGTGAACAAGTAGATTGCCTTACAAATTTTAAGTTTGTCATGCAGAGTTTTAAGACAAAGATTGCAATTGACAACTGTGAACAAATTGCTATGTCTAATGATTCTATATTCCATAAAATATTTTTCACACAAGTTTGTTCTATGTGGATCACAGGATATCCTTAAAATTGAAAGGGTCTTTTATTAAACAACTATAAGACCAGTCATTCTCTATAGATCAAAGTGTTGGGCAACTAGAAAGTAATATATCCCAAAAATGAGCTTCGCTAAAAAATAAGAATGCTTAGGTGGATGAGAATACATATTGACAGATAGGATATAAATGAGTGTGTGTACGAAAAATTGGAGGTGGCACCACTTAAGGATGACATGTGCAACTAGACCAATAGATGCACCGCTTAGAAAGAGCTATCCAAAATTAGTTAAAGGAGCTTACCGTACTAGGGGTGTACTTAAACGTGCTTCGATTGAGACTGAAGTACACTACTTCCATTAATGTGACACAGCCATTTATTGAGCCAAATGGAAGAAAAGGTTTCAAATATTAGGTCATAAATCACATTGCAGACGAAAAACTTGTCAATGTCTATGCTTAGACAAATTAAACTTACGTTAGCAAAGTTGTTTTACAAAATACAAGTTGCTAATAAGTAAAGTCTAGGTCATTACTCCTCGAGCTCGGCAACTTCTTCCACGTTATTTTATAGATGCTATAACGAAACTTCGTAAGAAGATATATCGAGAAATCCTTGAAGATGGAACTCTCTCAAGTAGTAGTTGTTCTTGTTTTTTAGTACCTTTAGCAGTAGTACATATCTTAGAAGCCAGAAGCGGAAGCGAGGGCAGGAAACGCGACTACTTAGAAGAGTCTAAAGTTAGGAGCGTGATGGGAGCGTGCGCTGATAATAAAAAATTATGTTTGTTAATTATTATTATCAAAACTTATAGATATCTTAATATTTATTAGAATTCATAAAGTTCAGTTCAAAGTTACAGAAAGATCATTCGCATGTTAATTTTTTATGATGTCAAGGTAAATAATCTTTAGTTTCGTGGTACTTTGATAAACATGTATTAAAAATCTTATAACTTTCTTCTGAAATATAAGTTCTCTTCTAAAATTATGGTCATATTATGGGAAGTGCTCATATCGTCGGAGAAAGGTGCTTCCATCGCTAGATAAACGAGCTCCCAACGAGCTCCCAAGTAAGAAACGCCGAATCGAGGTTCTTACTGAGATTCGTTGACCTTCTAGGAGTTTCTGGCTTCTAAGGTACATATAATTGAGCAACCCTTAGCTTGTTATATGTTAAGTAACACACAACACATTTTCTCAAATGTTTCCCTCGAATGTTGAAAATTGATAGAATTACATCATTTGGGACAACACCTCCGTTGTTACTTTTTGGGGCTCTTATTCAACTAGTTTCAACATGAGACCCAAAATAAAGTAAACAGAACAGAAATTTGAAATATCTCAAGCAAGGTTCACACTATCAAGATCGGACTATTCCTATGAGTATTGGTATCGGCGGTATCGTAGTATCGGCGATTTCGGATCGAAGTCGGATTTTTTGGTATCGGAAAACAAATAATTATTAATGAATTATTTACATTTAAAAACATATATTTTATACATTTAGGCATAATTTTAAATATTTTCAGTGTTATTTCTTAGTAGTTTTGAAATTAAATGAAATAGTAGTCACCCATACCGATTGGTTTACATACAATAGATTGATTTTCTTCTTTTACATGCTTTTACAACCTTATTATGGTTTAAACCTTTGTTAATTTGTCTTTTTCGTTTTCTTTGCCGAATTGACCGAAAAAGAGACCCCCAATGTCAGTATCGGTCAATATCGGGTATCGGTCGAATTGGATCGGGACATGTCAAAGCGTATCGGTATCGATCGTATCGGATTGGTATCGACCGATACTTTAAACCATGCTAGTAATATCCCAAGTATGTTGAAGAGCCTAAAACTCTTCGGAAACGGTTAATATCCACTCAAGTACAATAGCAGCTTCCTTATACGACTGAGGCTCTCAATGTCTAGAAGTAGTGTCCCTAGGAATATAACCCAAGCATAAGAGAGAAAAAAAAAAAAGTAAACTTACTTAAATGCTCTGGCGGACGACAATCGCGAGAAGAGTGACATAAGAGAGGATGGTCCTTTTAGCGGGATCTTGAATACAGGAACACTAGTGATCTCATCAATAGTATCAGTAGGAATAGAGAAGCAAGTATCAGCGTTAACAGTAGAAACAACATAATGATCATGGTATTACTAGACCTGGGTAATAGGATGTTGTTGAGGGAGTATGTGTCTGGCAAGAAGGTGATATCCTCGAGAAAAAGATCCACATGTGTGAGTAATGATGGAGGATAAGACATGGTATAATAAGGATGACGCTCACATAATAATACATAATATGAGTATGAGACGTTCGGCGGCATAGTACATGTAGCCCTTGTAAGTAATGTTCAATCCCAAGAAGACATACACCTTAGACGAACGAACACCTTGTTTCATGTAGATCAAGAAAAGAAGTCGGGCCAAAACAAGTGCAACCAAACATCCGGAGAAGAGAATAATTCAGAGTATAATGGTAGAGCTTTTAGTAAGGAGAAAATTCTGGTTGATGAGAAACACACGTGAGAATAGCCTCAGCCTAAGAATGAACAAGATCGGCATGGTTTGAAGTATGTGTCAATGACATCTCTATGCAATGCCATTTTGCTAGTGGGCAAGAAGGCAAAATAATTGAAAGGCTGCCTGAGAAATGAGACGGTCTTTGAACATATTTGAGTTGAACTCCTCCCTTAATTTGAATGAAATATCTTGACTTGTTAAAGAATAGAGTAGCAACTACCATAGCAAACTCAAGATATTTGAGGATGGGCCAGACTCGGCTATTTCTCAAGAACAATAGATATGATGTCCTCATCATCGAGGAACATGTACTAGGGACCTAGGGTGTATGTGTGACTCGTTTAGATCATGAGTTCGAATAAATGAAAAAATAAAATTGAAGAACCCGCGAATATCAGTAAACCAACAAGTATTGTTATCCAAGGGAAATGACTCGTAATGGTGATTCAAAGAGAAGATTCATGAGGAGACAAAGAACAGTAAGGAGAAGTAGTGGAACCATAGTATCTAGGACATCTGTGAGGGGAGGCAGGGGGTTCAAGTTCGGTACAATGGGGGCAGAGGGGAACAGGAATAGTAAGGGACTAGAAAGGCAGAGGAAGATTGTGATAGGCTTTGGTAGGGTAGTAGCCATCAGAAGAGGCGGCAACTAGAGTTAGAATAACGTTTTGGTAGTTTGGAGAGCACAAGAGAGTATCTATATTCGGTAGTTTAGAGAGAGCAAGAGAATACACACACACACAAGTGTTTCAGTCAGTTCTTATAGGTGTGTTGGAAAAGGTAATTTCATTGATGCGTGTAATATTACATCATTTTCTATATTATGCAGGATAGCCATTCGGGAGGTGGACAAGTCTTCAAATATGTGTTTATTTCGCTCCCTCCAGATGTGCCAGACTATAGCCAATAACTTGGTGCGTGCCAACTTGAACCATCGAGGACCTCTATTGCAATTAATAGATAAGAGCGCAATTTAACTAGTCAAATCTCTAGCAGCTGTATTTGTGATATTGATTGTATTGCATTGGGATATCCATATATCCCAAGTGAACTCACATTGGTATGTTTGACTCTGGTGACTGTAGGCACAAGGTGCAACCTTGCCCGTGAGTTTGAATGTCAAATCGGGCCATCTTGTCCAATGTCAACAGTCGACCGCTTATTAGTTTGTGCATATTGCATTGCATTTTGTTGGCTACGCCTTTCAACCAGACGAACTCATTGTTATCTTGATGTAGACTGGCTGGACATAGTTGGGGAAAAAACTGTCTTAAAGTCGAAGGCGCATGTGGGAGTGTTTCCATTCCCATTCATCGAGTAGCTGGTTGTGGTTGATTGGGATGCGTTCGATCACCGCGGCTAACTGTGGGCCTATCGGGTGATTGTCGATGTTCCAAGACCCATTCGTAAGAATGCTACTCACCGGCTTGCCATGCCACGACCCATTAAGGAGAACGTGTGCCATCCAAGTCTATCAGTAATACTTTGATGCTCAATACATAGGTCCAACCGTGTTAGTCCACTACCTATACGTCAAAGTAATCAACATTTTTATGGTGGTTTTGTACCGCTGGATTGTTTTATAAGTGACAGAAAAATTGTTGTTCATAGGTTGGTTCCATAAATTTGCCTATTTAAGATACCTGACACGCATCCAGTCAGACCACAGCGAATTTCCTTGGAGGAAGTTCCATGCAAGTCTTAACCCTGCAATATCCAGGAGGGTGAATAATAAACTCAAACCCACTCTACCTTCAGTCTTAGGGTGACACAACTCTTTCCAGGCTATCGTGTGAATTCCCACTCGTCATATAAAGTTAGCACAATATTTTTTCACTTTCAGATAGTCACCGTCGGAAGCATAGCCGTCTGCAACCAGAACAGAGATGGATGTGATGACAAATAGTCGTGTCAAAATTTGGACCATAAGCGTCGAGGCCCCCATTGGATGGAACCAAAAAAACGAGCAGGTCGTCGGAATATCAGATGAGATACTATAGGTAACACTTCTTTATATAGGAGAATGCTATTTTCCTAGCGTACCGCCACATCCATCATGCAAGTAAAAATTTTCATAACCGATGTGAATAAATAAGGGGAGAGCAGGTCTCCCTGCCGTAGTCCTCGGTTGCTAGAGAAGCAACCATGCGGCTGTCCTTTGAAGAGAAACGAAAATGTCGATGTCATGATGCATTCACGAATTCTGTCCACCGACTGTGTCGGAGCCCATATCTAGCATTAGCTGGCACACTAAGTTACGATGAACTGTGTCATACGCTTTCCGTATATCGAGTTTTATCCACGTCTTGCGTCCCCGTTTTGTTGAAATTGCGAACCAATTCGTGTGCTAATAAGCTGTTTCCGCTATTGACCTACCTTTGATGAATGCCGCTTACTTGTAAGAAATAAGGCCTTACATGATCTTCTCCATTCGGCGGCACATAACTGAAGTAATAATCTTGTACAAGTAATTGCAGCAAGAAATCGAGCAAAAATTCGGCAGTGAGGCCCGCCCTCTCCTTCTTAGGGATGAAGGGATGAGTGTGAGAAAAGTATGATTGAGCTCACACAGTAGTCGACCATTGTCAAGAAAATTATGCACAATAAAAAGTAGAGGACGTTTGAGTTGTTCCCAACGCACTTTAAAAACTTACTGTTAAAGCCATCAGGACCCGGGGCTTTGCTTCACTGTCCCTTCAATTTCATCCAGTGTAACCGGCGCAAGAAGCACATGTGCTCGTGTGAACAGCCTTTTGCACGTGAGCTCCAGATATACTTTAGCCCAAGTGGCTGAGTTTGGAGATATAAGGCCCAGATATATTGGACATAGTTCGAGCATTGGAGTAGTGGTTGCTAACTAATTACTAACAACAATTAGGGTAGGGTGGGTGGGTGTGTTAGGGGGGTTCTCAAGACCAAGCGTATTTAAAGTGAGACAAATAACAAGGAGAAAGGTGGACAACTATATAGCTACTAGCATATGAGATCAGTAGTGAGATCACCAGGACAAAAAAATAATTATTATTATTATTAAGGCACATCATACCATGGTTGTTCACAATTAACCTAAAATATGTTAACCAACCAAATTAAAAACATAAGAAGTTAACAAACTGTATCTAAAACTCAAATAGTTGCACAATGATCCAAGCAAGAACACAACTCACGTTATGAAATGTTAACTAGCTTCGCACGTCCGCTCTTCTCGTCAACCTCGACCTTCAAACCCAGTTCAGTGATTTCAGACGTGTCGACAGGCCCCTGCAGCTGGAGCTCGCTCACTTCCCGTTGGTTCTCTGCATTCCCTTCCAGCAAATTCCTTATCGCCAACAACCCCCACTCTCTCAGGAACGGATTGTCGTCGTCCACGACGCACTGCTGCATCAGCAGGAAGATCCTGCTCCTCTTCCTGACCTCATCTTGAGCACGCTTCCTCCGGTGCAAACAATTGGCAATGACAGAAACAACGTCTCTCCGGAACCCTTCGTAAGGGCAGGCCTTCGCAGGGCCGGCTGAAGCCGACGGACCACATTTTCTAACGATCGACGGCGGACCGAGCTCGTCGATTGCAGTTAGCATAAAATCCAAGAGATCCGAACTTAGCAACGAGTCGACCGGATGTGCTTCCGTTCCTAGGTCAGGGTCCTCCCAGGCGCACACGTCCCTTAGTATCGTGAGCGAGTAGCAGAGAACGTCTGTTGCCGGCCAACGGGTGGGGAGGGCGGAACCGCATCCGGAGCCAACCTCTGCAGCGGCAGTATAGGCCTGTCTTGCGACTTCCAGAACGGCGAGCGCGAAGCCGTCGGTCACGGCGACTTCCTCCGACCGCAAGGTCAAGGCCTTTGACAGAATGCGCAGGAGGAACGCTTGCTCGGGGAGCCGTAGCTTTCGGAACAGGGGATGGAAGTGGAGCTCCTCGACGCAAATCCGGACGAGAAGCCACTCGAACCACTCTTCTTGGTACCCAACTGCAGTCGATCAAATAAATAGAGTAGAATTAGAGTTCCGTCTATGGTGACAATCGAGGGAAGAGGGAAAAAGAAGTAATTTTTATACCGGTGGAGGCAGTGGCGATGAGTTCGGCGAGGACGGGGAGACTGGTTGCTGGATCGGAGAGATCCAGCGAGGAGGAGGAGTTGTAGAGGAGCATGCAGAGGGGGTCGAGGACGCGGGAGTGGTGGACGCGGGAGAGGGAGAGGAGGAGGGAGGAGGAGAGGGGGGGAGGGGCCCACAGGGAGGAAGAGGAGAGGGAGAGGGAGAGGTTGGCGAGGACCTGGAGAGCAGCGCGGAGGAGTTCGGGATCGGAGGAGGAGACTTCGATGAGGGAGGAGATGCGTTGCGGGCCGCCTAAGCGGAGGAAAGGCTCGAGGTGGGGGGAGTCTTCGCCGGCGAGTAAGTTGCGGAGGAGGCGGAGGTGTGGTTGACGAGTGGTGAGGAGAAGGAGGGAAGGGAGGAGGGAGGGGATGGCGGCAAGGCGGGAGCGGCCTTCGGGGGTTCTAGAATCTTGTAGAAGGGATTCTAGATCTCCTTCTACTCCCACCGGTGCTTCCTCTGCTGGTGCTGCTTCCATCGGTGGTGGGAGAAGGGTTATTCCCACCGGTGCTTCCTCTGCGGGTGGTGCTTCCTCTGCGGGTGCTGTTGGTGCTGCTTCCATCGGTGGTGGGAGAAGGGTTACTCCCACCGATGCTTCCTCTGCGGGTGCTGTTGGTGCTGCTTCCATCGGTGGTGGGAGAAGGGTTGGGGCTTTAGGAGGCGATTGATGGACAAACGGGGAGAAATGGAGAAACGACGGGATTGATGGAGAAACGGGGAGAAATTGCACAACTTTGTGACTTTATATGTTTGGGGCCGGCTATACACACCCCATGACCTGCTAAGGACACCCCACATAACTTAAATTTTATGTTAAAAGACCAATATACCCTCCAAGACTTTCTAAGAACACCCCAAAAAAAAAAAAAAAAAATCTGCGACAAGCACGACAAATACTTGTCGAACGGACAATGGTCTGTTCGACAAGTATTGGTCGAACATGTCTTATTCTGTTCGACAAACACTGGTCGAACGTGTCTTCTTGTGTTCGACAAACACTGGTCGAACATATTATAATCGAACATGTCATCTTCTGTTCGACATATTCTGGTCGAACGTACACACTATAGTTCGACTGTTTCGGGTCGAACATTGCTCTGTGTGTTCGACAAACCAGGGTCGAACCTACCCGTGAATACACCCAAATTTTTTTCTAATTTTTTTTTTGTTTTAACAATAATTTATGGTCGACGGAGGGGGGGATCGGAAAGCGGGGGGAGGAGGAGGAGGATGAGGAGGAGGAGGCGGGTTCGGGGGGGTCGGCGGAGGCAGGTCGGGGGAGGAGGCGGCGGCGCGTCGGAGGAGGAGGGTCGGCGGAGGGGGGGAGGGAATGGGAGGGGGTGTGCTCAGCAGCAAGGGTAGAATAGGAAAAAAAAAATTTTTTTTTTTTTTTTTTTTGAAATGGGGTGTCCTTAGCAAGTGTGGGGTGTGTATAGCCGTGCCCTATATGTTTATCGCATAACGAGAGACTGAGAAATAAAAAATAAAATAAATAAATCACCCTCTTCCATTTTAACATAATATCTAATTAAAAAATAAAATGACAACTATTATATATATGGGTTCGACTATTGACACCCCATCTATTTCTAAGTTGACCCCAATTTCTTTTCATAACTTAAGTTGTATTATGAAATGACTGCTTTATCCTTTTCCTATTTCTAATTCTACCCAAACCCAAACAGCCATAGGACCCCACCCCTTCACTAACCCCACCCCTTCAATAACTAATCCAAAAACCTTAGAAGACATTATTTGAAGCTTGAAGAAATTACAATGGAGGGCCAAAGTAATGATAGAAGATCTCCCGTACCCAATGTAAGTCCTACCAATGTTTTTTTTCAAGTATTGATTCGGCTGTTTCGATTTTGAGAAGAAAACAAAATTTGCGGACTGTTCGACCATAACAAGTCGGACAAATCTACATTGTTCGACGAGGGGAGGTCGAACGTTTTTTGAACTGTCCGACCTGTACTGGTCGAACAGTGTGGATTTCTCCGGATTATGTCGGTCGAACAGTACTTTTTTTGAGTTAAATTTAAAAATTTTATTTTCCAACCTAATCCGATATTTGTATTTATCTTCATAGGAAAACACTTCAGATGACATTGCGGTTAACACTGAGATGAGTATTGTCATGCACCCGATGTACGAACAACAACTTGATTTCTCTGAAGAATTTCAAACTGATCAATTATTTGTTAGTCGAGAGTCATTGGTGAATTGGGTACGATCGATAGGAAACCTTCATAATATAGTAGTTTTGGTTAAACGGTCGGATAAAGGAGAAGGAAGACGAGCTCGAGTAATCCTGGGTTGCGAGCGAGGGGGTAAATATGTGCGACGGAAGGTAAAAGTTGATGAAGCAAATTTGGCTAATATTGCGAAGAAGCGAAGACCTGAACGGCTTACGGGCACGAAAAAATGTGATTGTCCGTTTCAGTTGAAAGGAGTAGAATGCAATGATGTTGGGCAATGGTCACTTAAGGTTATGTGCGGCACACATAATCACCCAATGGGTCGAAATTTGGTTGGGCACTCCTATGTTGGTCGACTAACAGCAGCCGAAGACCAACTCGTCAAAGTTTTGACGAAAAATAATACAAGGCCAAAAGATATATTGAGCACGTTGAAGGAATCCTTTGGGGAGAATGAATCGACATTGAAGACAATTTATAATGCTCGTCATAAGCATAGAGTTGCCGAGCATGGAGGGCTATCCCAAATGCAATACTTGTTGGGAAAGTTGGAGTCGGAAAAGTATTATTATCTGGTGAGGAGATGTGAGCAAACAGATAGAGTGAAGGATCTTTTTTATGCCCACCCGACAAGTGTGGACTTGTTGCGTGCTTTTCCCAACGTTTTATTGATGGATTGTACCTACAAGACTAATAGGTACAAGATGCCACTATTGGAAGTAGTTGGAGTAACTTCCACGGATATTACATTTTCTGTGGCGTGTATATATTTGGAGGCGGAACGGGAGGACAATTATATATGGGCACTTAGTACGATTAAAGATCTATTTGCTCAATCAAGCTTACCCAATGTCATTGTCACTGATCGTGAGATTGCACTTATGAATGCTATCAGTGTTACGTTTCCCAGGGCTGCACATTTGCTATGTCGGTGGCATATAAGCAAGAATATATTGGCTAACTGTAAGAATTTATTTCGTACGAAGGAGAAGTGGGATTCTTTCAATAACTCTTGGAATTCGTTGATTCTTGCTGAAGATCAACTGAGATTCAATGAATTACTTAGAAGATTTCATGAAGATTTCCGGGATTACCCAAAAGCAGTTAATTATGCTGTGAAGAATTGGATAGAGCCGTATAAAGAAAAATTTGTTTCATGTTGGACTAATAATGTCATGCATTTTGAGAACACGACGAGTAGTAGGTATGTGTTTTCAAGCAATACTTTGTATATACATATGAATGTTTTTTTTACAGTATTACGTGAGTTTTTTGACTCCATGTTTTCGATACTCACAGGGCCGAGAGTGCACACGCAAAGTTGAAAAAACAACTTGGGACTAGTCAATCAACTTTCGAGATATCGTGGGAAAGGATACATAGTCTGCTGACAAATTCACACAACCAAATTAAGAGCTCATTTGAGACGAGCCTTAATGTGACACCCCATCGATACAGTTCTCCCTTGTTTAAGATTATTCGCGGGTTGGTGTCTCATAATGCTCTCAGTAGGATTTATGACGAGTTGAAGAGTTTAGATGATACCGGCGTCGATCCCCTACTTTGTGGTTGTGTGTTGAGAAGAACTTGCGGGCTACCTTGTGCACATGAGCTTGCACAGCTAAAACGGGATGGACAATACATCCAGCTTGATATGGTTGACAAATACTGGAGAAAGCTCGATTGTGAACCTGCCAAAACAGACAAAGTACATGATGAAGATATCCGAAGTCGTTGGGTTGAGACCATGGATAATATTAACCATATGTTTGATGTGGCTAATGATTCCCAAAGGCTCTTATTGCTTAAAAGACTCCGGGAGATATCAGTTCCTTCAACGTCTTCGTTGCTCGAACCGGTTGTCAACACTCGACCTCGTGGTAGGCCAAACAAGAAAAAAACACACAATACAAACTCGACGAAACGTGAGCGAAGCAAATTTGAAATAGTTGAAGCCGCTCACGATAGTTGTTTACCGTTGGAGCAAACTTTAATTGTCGGTGGACCCCCTTCGGCAAAACCAATGTTTACTTCTATTCGAAGGAAGAAGGTACCGGATAAACGTCAGTCATTGCGCAATGACACCCTTATTGCATATCTGGAGAAGATTCCACCTCGATTTCATTCGTACGTGTCGAGTGTGGTAGACGTTCTTGGGGATGGACATTGTGGTTTCCGATGCGTAGCCCATGCAGTAGGGTTGGGGGAGGAGTCATGGGCAAAAGTACGTAATGACCTCATGCAAGAGTTGTCATCGAGGGTCGATTTATACGGCAAGTGTTACTTGAGTAAGGGCTCTCCCGCACAATTACTTGAATCTTTGAATTACTTCTCAGCTCCGGTTATGGACAGTAACTACTGGTGGAGATATCCCGATAATTATTTGTTGGCGGCATCGGCGTACAACATGGCGTTTGTCCACATTCATGAGCTGGAGAGCGCTACGTTTCTTCCTATGGTGACAGAAGTTCCGACGAACCCTCGGCTAATCTGCATGGCTTTTGTTAACAATAATCATTTCATAGTGGTAATATTTTTCTCCTAATGTGTATTTTTTTGTGTATACAACAACTATTATCTAATATGTTTCAATCCATCTGTATGTAGGTCAATTTGTCCGAAGACGCAATATTACCACCCGTTGTCAGCAGTTGGTCTACTTTGCGTCTTCCGTGTGCATCTGGTTGGGGCGAAATTTTGGAGCATCGGTTGCAGAAGTATCGTGCAACTGTTCCCGTGCTACTCACATCCGACTCAAATCTAGCCCGGAGCCACTCCATCCGGACCGAGCTACCTCTTTGACTCAATAGCTCATCCTGTGCCTCAATTTCTGACACCCCCAACAATCTACGAATCATCTTCTTAGGGTCCTCCGGTCCCCTTGCTGACACTGGTTCCACCACCGGTAAGCCACTTACCGGGAGTCCGGTAAGACAAAAAACATCATCTAATGTAATTGTCATCTCTCCGAACGGCATGTGAAATGTGTTGGTCTCCGGTTGCCAACGCTCAACAAACGCACAAATTAGATTCTTATTTGGCGTCTTGTACGAAAACGACCTTATGTTGGCTATACGAGAATTTTGAAGGACAGGATTTATGTTACCTTCCAACTTCCATGCGTACAGCTTCGTTGTGTGGCACCAACACCTTAACACGTCCCTCTCAATGCCATTCCAAATCTCGTACGCCACATATGTGTCTTGAAACTTGGAATAAGTTGTGGATCTTCGGGTCCACCGGGACAAGGCCCTGTCAAAATGTCAGCATCCTCATCCTCTTCTTGATCAGTTTGGCGCTCTTCATCAGTGTGGCACTCTTCATCAGTGTGGCATTCTTGCTCCTGCTCTTGGTCGGCCGTTTGAGTCGAAGCAACAAGTGCTTGTTGTTGAAGACGTGCAAGTTCCTGCTCTTCAGCCCGACGTCTCCTAGCTGAAGCATGAGTCGTTTCCCTCCTACTAGTTTGCTTTCCTACAAGTTCCACCAAAATAACATGGCTTAAAGAAATATTTTTTAAATTGTATTGTTCGGTCTCGAAGAGTCGAACTAACCCACACTGTTCGACCATAACAGGTCGAACAAATCTGTACTGTTCGACCGAAACAGGTCGAACAGTAAGCAAGGTGTTCGACTATCGTGAGTCGAACACATTGCTGTGTGTCCGACCGACCAGAGTCGAACAGATCCGTAAATTTTGGGGAAAAATTCGATCTGTTCTTTCGTTCTAACCCTAAATGGTCGACAAAACAATGGGGTTCTAACCCTAAATGCTCGACAAAACAATGGGAGAGAATGTAGTTTGGATTGAAATGTTTGATACTCACCTCGATCCATGGTGAAGAGACTTCTCGGAGTGGGGTGAACAATGGGGGACTTCTCCGACTCAAATCTGGTGTTGGAGAGAAGTCCAACAGAGATGGGGAAGAGAGTAGTGTGGAGGAAGAGAGTAGTTAGGGTTAGGGTTAGGGTTTGATGGGGAAGAGAGTAGAGTGGAGGTGTATGTAGGGAGAGAGGAGAGTCGGGTGAATGTAGAATTTTATGTATAGAGAGGAATGGGGTGTACTTAGAAATTGGGATGTGGGGGTTGTACACTATGGTTTAAGTCATAAGGGTATTTTTGTCAACATTTGGGGTGTACTTAGTATTTTTATAAGTTAATTTATTTTTAGGTGGGGTGTACTTAGAAATTGGGGTCAACTTAGAAATAGATGGGGTGTCAATAGTCGGACCCTATATATATATATATATATATATATATATATATATATATATATATATATATATATATATATATGGGAGCGGATCAAAGGTCCCGCCCGCGGAGCCCCGTCGAAGCCCCGCCCCCCCCCCCCCCTGCACCATCGAATTGCGCGGAGTCCGCGTGGGGCCCGCGCGAGCCAGTGCGATCCAACGGCTAAGGATCGCGGGGGCTTCGACGGGGCTCCGCGGACGGGGCTCCCGATCCGCTCCCTATATATATATATATATATATATATATATATATATATATATATATATATATGTTTGTTTGAGTTAATTGTCTGTTTGAAGTTAATTGTCCAAATGATGTTGAATTTTGATATTTTAGATAGAAATCGTGAAAAATTGACATGTAATATCTTATTTTTAGGATTTGTTTTTGTCTTGACCAGTTGATACGTTGACAGATTTTGTACTCGAGAAAAGCTATTTTTTTCACAGGGATGAGCAATTTTCGGATTTGAAACCGAAAACGATCAGACCTGAACCATTTTAGCAAAACGGGTCGGGTTTACGAAAAAGCGATTAACGGGTCGGATTGTGGGTTTACAAACAAAATCAGTTAACCGAAAACTGATAAGAAATGTAAATTTTCAAATTTACCCCCTTCATTTGTCAAAGTATAGAAATAAATCTCTCTCTCTCTCTCTCTCTCTCTCTCTCTCTCTCTCCCTTTCCAGGCTCACTGATCTCGAGATCTAACATAAATCTGTCGAGAACTAATCTAGACCTGTTTAAGTGTGCAGTTCGAATTTAAAATTTCGTAAATTTGGGTCGGCTATCGGTTATCTGAATCCTTATTATGGTAAGTAGACTCATAACCTAAAATTGGCGATATTATTTGTTTTGCAAATTTTTATTTCTTTAATTTCTTTTCTTGAATTAGTATATGTTATTAGTGCATGAATTATGGAAGGAGGATACCCAAAAAAAAACTGCAAATGACTATAGCACTTGCCCCCTTGTTCTTGTTGTCTCGAAATTTCAAATATTAATTTTTCTCACTGTATTTTCACGCAGCTGTCTAAAATTTGAAACATACTTTTGTTGTTTTTGTACTTAATGAATGTAGGATACTTGTAAAAAATTGTTGAAAAAAGCATTAGCTGCAAAAAAATTACTGGAAAAAAAGCATTAGCCTCAAAAAATATTGAAAAAAAAAACATTAGCTAAAAAAAGTATGCACAAAGAAAAAAATGTGGGACTGTTTGCACTTTGTAGTTTTTCACCTGACATTTGTGTCTGTTTGCACCTGACATTTGTTTCTGTTTGCACAGTTGCACTTGGCAATTTTTGTTCTTGTTTGCAGTTTACACTAGAACACTTGGCAATTTCTGTTTGCATAGTTTGCAGTTTACAGCTTGCACCTTGCATTTTTTCTGATTTGTTATTAGTTAATATGTGGTAAAAATGTGGGACTATTTATGTTCTGTGCTAAGTTGGATGTTTATGTTCTGTTCTAAGTTGGATGCAAATAAAAATAAAAAATTGTTTAGTTATAATATGTGCTTAAGTATTGTGTTTAAGTAACGATAGAATTAACATCAACGAGCGAGATTTGATTACTTTCCTTCTTTTAAATCGGTGTAATATTTAGAACAGATTATTGTAATATTCTGCTGGAACTATACTACTGTTGGATACTCTGTGACTTAAAGACTGAGCTTTGGCAATTTATATAGTAACCTATGCTATGCGCTAAAAGTTATACCCGAAGACAATGATTCTTCAGATACATAACAGTTTATGCCACATTGGTTCAGCCTGGCATCGCATTGAAAGTCGAGCCACTTTATTGCATTTGCAGACAACGCAATTACACACAAGCCATCAGCGCTTACGTCAGTATAATAAAAAAGAAAAAGAAATTTTCTTTAAAAAAAAGAATGAACAAAAAATTAAAAAAACATATAGACAAAATGTGATTTTTTTTTTTCTATAATCGGAAAAATATTTTTTAAATGGATTTTTCTAAAAGGTTAAAAATGGATCAAACACAACCCATAAAACACAAATTAAACAACTTCAACTCAATTATTCTTTTCTGCTAGATGAAAAATGTCTTGCATAGAATCACATATATGTATGCAAATAAAGACATCCGAATCCTACTAGACCCAAGACTCCTATTCAAGCCCATACTAAATGTCCAAACCAATTGCAACTCAAAATACCATAACTCCAAAAATCAGCATACAATTCCACATAAATAATGACTCAAACAACAGGACTCGACTCGGACTCGAGGCCTCCATCAGATTATCAGATACCAAATAATATAGGACACTCCAGAACCAATTTAATTGCAAAGCAATAGACTATGATGACATAAGGCCCTCTATTCTGCATTTTGGTGTAGCACGACATATATAACCTTTATATCTTCAATGGTTGAGCTTAAATTAAACAAATCAAGCATATTTGAAGTTAGAAGAGGCTAATGAGCAATTACATCTTGTTTTATGCAACTGAAGAGAGTTCTGAAACTAATCTAAAAATGTACAACTGAAGAGGGTAATGAGCAATTACATCTTGTCTTATCCTAAGACATAAGGAAACATCTGAGGCTGAAAACTGGGTACATTCCTGAACCTGATCCTGTGTACATGCATCAAGGGATCATAACTCCCTCTCGCGACCAAGATTGGGGAATGTCATGTCAACGGATAACTGTAATCAAATATCCATCTACACACTATAAACAAGGATATCCATGTACATGCTGCTTGCCTGCTTCTATTGCTCCTCGTCGTTCCTCTCAACAGTAGAACATCACCCTCTTGACCTTGTCTTTTAATGCTGGCAGTGGCTTCACGGGTGTCCTGTTCGCTGTCTTTGTGCATACCGAATTAGGACTCTCAGGCAATTCCGGCTCCATGTAGAAACGAGCTCTGAATGCAGCAAGATGAGCATAATATGCAGGTGGCACTGCTCGAAAGAAAAAAAAAATAGGGAGGAAGAGGAAACAGGAAGATCTAGTCAGACGATCAGCACTTAGTATTTCAACAGATATATAATATTAGGCTAAATTGCAACTTGATATCCTCAACTATCACTGTTTTTTCAACTTGATACCCTCAACTTTTATAGGATACTAACTTGATACCCTGGAAAAAAAAATTGGACCAAATTGCCCCTTCTCTTCTCCCCCAAGTAACCCCCCACCCTCTCTCTCTCTGGTTGTGGGTAGCAGCGGACGGCGGGCACGGGGACGCTAGGGGGCACGGCGAGCGGGGGCGTGGGGGCGCTGGGCAGGGCGCGGCGGCGCTCGGGGCAGCGCGCGGGGGTGCACGCGAGCGGGAGCGCGGGCTCGGGGCCGGGTAGGGTGGGTCGTCGGGGCTTAGGGCAGGTAGAGAGGTGGTCGCCGGAGGGGGGAGGAGGGGCGCGGATGGCCGCCGATGGAAGGGAGGGTGTGGGGGAAGTAGCAGCCAGGGGGAGGGTAGTTTAGGATAAAAAGAAATTTGGGTATCAAGTTAAAAATATAAGTTGAGGTAGAATATTAAGTTATTACCTATAAAAGTTTAGGGTATCAAGTTGAAAAACTGTGATAGTTGAGGATATCAAGTTGCAATTTAGCCTATATATATTAGGAAGAGTAATTATTGTCGAAAGCTAGATTACGAGTAAAGAACATACCAACAGAAACAGAACGAGTACAGCGAGCATACCTACAGTGTTTAGATCAAATAAGAAAGAATACCACACATATGATATAAACCACACAGCACAAATGAAATTAAGGGATTTTACGTGTAACAAAGATTGTTTGTCAGTGTTTGCATCTCATCCGCTATGAAATTATTCTCATCCCATAGGACATGATAATGGGCCAGACGACTAGTTCCCTGCAAGAATGAATCACTTTTAGCGAACTAGAA
Organism: Iris pallida; assembly: GCA_029216955.1. Lineage (NCBI taxonomy): Eukaryota > Viridiplantae > Streptophyta > Magnoliopsida > Asparagales > Iridaceae > Iris > Iris pallida. Next base: position 12,093,590 of record JANAVB010043216.1, read on the forward strand.
ATGTCTACGAAAAAAAAATTCTTTACTATTTGGCATTCCTAGTGATTGTACTCTAAACCATTCATCATTTTTCATGTGAGCTAGTAATATGCTCGCATACTATTGAAGAATGGCTAAATATGAAAATGGAACATAGTACACAATACTCATCTTAGGTTCCACCAAACATGATGTTTAGTCCCTCATGGTTTAAAACTTTACATGAATATGCCCCTCGAGGTTTTTTTCATTTCTCAACATATAGGCACGCTCCCCTTTTCAGGATGTCTATACACAAGGGGGTGTTAGTGTATTTATTTTAAAACTGAGGGAGGTCCGCTTAATAAAAACAAAACATAGGGGGTGTTAGTATAAATAACCCCTATATTATTTATAAGCATGATGGAGCAGCCCAATGCTTCCATATTATTAATTATACATGTGAAAGTGAATGGGATGATTTATGAGTGTGAATTTTGGGCAACCATGGTCACATGACCAAAAAAATTAAGGAGCTAAAATGACAAAATTTTAGATGGATGGATGGTTAACTAAAAAATACAAGAAAAACTAGACATGGTATGAGTGTAATCATGGAAGGTTAGAGGTAGTCTAAAATAAGCAGAATGACAAACAATTAAGTTCCAAATTACCTACTTAAACATATTGACTTTGAAGTTAAATGTCTGACTTAACAAAGTAAAATGGATGATCCCGTTGAGGAGGGACACATTTAAGTAAAATTTCCCACTTTAGTGAAACCAATAATTTACCTGGATTCCTGCATGGCTACATAGGTAAAAGTCGAACTCAGTAGGATGACATATCTTTGAATCAACCACTGTGCCTGCATTTTTGAACTTTTTTCAGGTATATTGAAAATCTCAATGAAACTCCCTAATTCAAGTGTAAGCAGCAAGAGAGATTACAAACACAATTCTGTCTTAATTAATTGATTTTTGGAGATGAATGTTTTTTCTCTGAAGTGCTTACACTATACAGCTCTTAGCTAAAATACTTGGTATTTGAAACATAATGGGCACATAACGATTACCAGGTAATATATTCCCACTCTTGTCGATACTACTCCTATCCTTGTGGTTATTTGCATATAGCCTGGTATGGTGCCGCTTTTGGACAATGACGAAGGTTACTGGAGGCTGATAATTTGGTTCCAACGACGCACGTGCCTATACATTGAAGTAGGTGAGAGGCAGAAGAAGGACATGAGACAACTACCTAACTTTTATGTGGATACAAACCTTACGAATGGCATCCAGTTCATACAGGAGAACTTGATAGAATTGCCCATCACTAACACCATCCCTACAAGAACATCCAACTCGAAACAATGAGACAAATAAGTACAACAGCAGAACCAAACTCGAAGAATATGCATAGATCACACGTTTATGCTTAACCAAGAGAGAATCCATTAAAGTGGGGAATAACAGAAATAATTTTATCATCCAATGTTCAAATCTGCTACCTGTAAAAGATTATCCTCATTGGCTTCTGCCCTGTAGCCTTCCTGAAGGAAATTAGAAGTTCCCTGAAATGTGCAAGAGACATGTCAGAACAGTTCAAATATGCATCTGCAAAACTTTCTTTCACAAAGAAATAAAATTTTGTCGAACAATTTGAGGAGGCCAGTCATTTAATTTCTCTTTTACTTTATTGGGAAAGTGGTGAGACCCAAACATGAGTTGATCCATAAGGTATGTACTAGACTTGGCCCGTATGTCTTAAAAAGAAAATCTCTAATTAAGTCCAAGACCAATCTCATATATCTATATCTCATCCTCCCACTTTTGCGAATCTTGAGCGCTCGACTACCATCACCAAGTATTCTCAAAAGCCAACTTGTTAGTATAGTTGGAATATTGTCCCATTCAAATTATTATAAATAAGTTCCACAATTACAAATTATCAAATTCATAGTTGTTATCAAATGATCGTGATAAAGTTCAAATATCATGCAAGTGCAATGAGATTGCATTGTATCATATATTTTTTAAGAATAAACTGTGGAAAAATCTCACCGCGTTCCATTAACAGTAATTAACAAAAATACCCAACTACAAAGATGTAACTCCTAAAAACAAAGAAAAGAAAATACAAGATCTCAAACAAAATTGAATAATCTGCCAGCCAGTTGTTGATTGGCATAGCTAGAATCCATCGTTTTCGTCAATAAGAGTCCAAGGCATATCTTAATCTTTCTCCCATCTTTGTTTGCAATGAAACTGCTCTCAAAATGCAACTACAAGATGACACTATTAAAAAGATCACAAGTAGACAAGCTTCCCCTATAAATGAGAACTCGACTTTCCAAAAGTGACTCGATGCCAAGCCGAAAGAACACTTGGGATCTTGTTGATTGGTCGCCATGTTGAGTACTCGACTTCTTGAAAGTGACTCGACCCCTTGCCAAAAGAACACTTGGGATCTCATTGCTTGCTCGTCTATCTGCAAATGAGTGTTCAGCTTCCCAAAAGTGACTCGCCCCGTCGCACAAATGAAAACTTGGCTTCCCATTAGTGCCTCATCACAAATGGTGTTGATATATTTAGTATAAGAATATGTTATATTTATTATGGAAATATCCTGAGGACATATTTGGGATGCCAGAATATGTCACATGATATTCCATTGGATATTCTATCAAGTAAAGGCTATATAAAGCCTATGAGATTATCAATGAAATTTATCAATCAATCTCAACATCTGCTATCGATGTTGCTGCCGTGGATGCCGCTGCTGTGCGCGCCACCCCCCCCCCCCTTCTCACCACACGTAGGAGAGGACGACAAGGACGGAGGAGACGCCGATGCCTAGATCTGATGAAATCAGACATGTTCGGATCTAGGAGAGGACGACGAGAACGAGCGTGAGTCGTGGAGCAAGCGTGACGTGATCGGAGAAGAAGCATCGATGGAGGCGATCCTCAAGAAGCTGGATGCTACAGATGTTGCGACGTTGATGAAGATTAGATGTCGGTTGGTGAGAGCACGACACGAACGTCGCCAAAGTTGGAATTTTCCTCCATCGATCTGAAGCTGGACGGACGAGCAACCTATCTGAGTTGGTCACGACGGGTGAGAAGAACTCTTGCAGGAAAGAACCTGGAGGGATTCTTGACGAGCGAGAAGACAGAGCCGGACGAGGGCTCAACAGGACGCGACGAGTGAAAATCCACTCATATGATGATTTACATCTGGCTTCTCAATTCCTTAGTCCAGTTTATTGCCTCCATAGTAGATGGCATTGAGATGGTGAAAGACGTGTGGGAGAAGTTGAGAAGAACCTATGATGGTGTGGAAAACAACTTACGGATCTTCCAGATAAAAGGGGAGATCGACGACACAGTACAGGGAGAGAAGACGGTGCAGGAGTACGCCACAGAGTTGGAGCGTCTCTGGCTGGATTATGATCACTCCTCAAAACAAGCAAGCTGCGGGGACCCAAAGTGCAAGGAGAGACGTGTGTCTGCAGGAGAGGAAAATGAAATTCCTCAAAGGGCTGACTACAGCATTCGCACAGAGGACAGCCTTACTCCTCGCCCAACCAGAGATTCCTAGTCTTGAGAAGGCTATCTCAGCCATGATCCAGAAGGAGACGCGCATCAGACTACAGGCGGGGACAGGTAGTCCCCCGAAGCAAAGTAAGCACTAGCGGTTACTAGCTCGGACGACACAGGATCCAAGGGAGAGCTCTGGCAACACAATCGGCAGTGCTACAACTGCGGGGAGATGGGCCATCATCGGTATGCTTGTACCAAACCACCTAAAGAGGAAGACTCGGGTGGTGGACGTAGACGAGGATATATTGGACGTGGTCGTGGTCGAGGGGGTCAACGAGGCGGCCGAGGAGGGTATCGGACAAACCTGCTAGTACCAGAAGGGAATAGAGGAGCTGCTGGCACCTTTACTGAGGAGGATCAGGCACTGCTGGACATGCTGGAGAGAAAGCAGAGAGCGTCAGCCGAGGGAGACAGGAGGAGTGGAACAGAGGAGGCATCCACCCCATTCTTCGTTGGAGACAGCACCGCTATGTATGCCCACCCATCAGAAGGTATTGACGAGTCACTTGCTCTTGCATCTGTCTTCCCTTAAAACGTCATACTGGATTATCGACTCAGGAGCATCTCGGCATGTGATAGGGAATGCTAGTAAGTTTTCTTCATACACTCACCCAGCATCAACAGACACCATTCAGACTGCAGACGGCACTTTCCAGCCAGTGGTCGGTAAGGGTACTGTTAATTGTACAGGTTCGGTAAGATTATCCAATATTTACATGCTCCATCCTTTCCAGTCAGTCTTCGAGAAGGAATGGACTCAGCATTGATATCTATGGCAGAGAAGGCTGGAATGGGAGAGCTGCAACAGAGAACTGAAGATACTTTGATACTTCATCATAGGAGGATGGGACATTCTTCCTTTGATATCCTAAGTAAGTTGTATCCAGAGATTCATGCAAAAACCAATAAACAAAAATTAGTATGTGATGCATGCGAGTTAGGAAAACTTACTAGAAGCTCATATGTTGGTACTGGTCATAAGAGCTCTTTTGCTTTTAAGGTAGTACATTCTGATATTTAGGGTCCATGTGCTACTAACACTATGAATGGGTATAAGTACTTTGTTTCCTTTATTGATTGTGCATCTCGTGTCACCTGGCTGTATCTGATGAAAAATAAGAGTGATGTATCTGCATGTTTTCGGAATTTTCATAAGCATGTCCAGACTCAGTACAATGCAGTGGTGAAGAGGTCTGACAATGGAACGGAGTGTACTAACAAGATGGAGTAGCACAAAGGAAGAACCGACACCTTCTGGAAGAACAACAAGAAGTATGATGATCGACATAAATGTCCCACAAAATCTCTGGGGGCATGCAGTGTTGACAGCAGCTCAACTTATCAACATGATGCCTTCAAAAATCCTGGGATGGAAGTCCCCATGTGAAGTATTGCGAGGCAATAATAGTGGGATACTTCCACTGAAGGTGTTCAGATGTGTGTGTTTTGTGAAGGACAACAGACCATCAGTTGGAAAACTTGACCCTAGAGCAGTCAAGTGCATCTTTGTGGGCTACTCAACAACTCAAAAAGGGTATGTGTGATGGAATCCAGTAGAGAAGAAGAAGTTTGTTAGTATGGATGTTCACTTCCAGGAGCATGAGTCATATTACCGCCAGGAGGGAACTTCAAACAACACGCCTAATACTACCAGTATAAGGCGAGAGTGGGAGATGGAGAACTTGGTGGTAACCGATTTAGAAGTTTGGCATAGAGGCACGGTTAAAGAGGAACATGAAGGTGAAGCGGAACAAGGGAAGGAGATGAGAAATGTTAGGCCTACGGCTCAGGGGAGGTTACTTACCTATAGCAGAAGAGAGAAGCAAACTACAGGACCAGTACCTACAGTGCCAGTGCTAAGTCCCCTGCCTGCGTCTGTCCTAACTCCTGAGACACCTACACCACCATCCTCCTCATCTATACCACCATCCTCCTCAGGTGATATCATCCCTCCTACATCTTCCACACCACTATCTACACTAAGGGCTACTCGCATTAATGCAAAAAATCCTCCAGACAGATATGGTTGGAATCTTACTAAGTTTGTTTCTTATGACCATATCTCTTCTTCTCATGGAGCATTTATAGCATCTTTGGATAGTATTACTGTACCTAATAATTGGCAGGTTGCCAAGAACGATCCAAAGTGGAAAGCGGCAATGCACGAGGAGTTGGGAGCTCTTGAGAAGAACCACATTTGGGAGCTGGTGAGACTGCCAGAAGGAAAGAGAGCAGTCGAATGCAAATGGGTTTTCACGGTGAAACAAAACTCAGATGGACAGGTTGAGCGCTACAAAGCTCGACTGGCGGCAAAAGGATACAGTCAGACGTACGGCATTGACTATGACGAAACCTTTGCACCAGTTGAAAAGATGAGCATTGTCAGGACCTTGATCTCTCTGGCAGCCAATGGAGGATGGAAGTTGCACCAACTGGATGTGAAGAATGCATTTCTTTATGGGGATCTAGTGGAGGAGGTGTACATGGAGATACCACCAGAATTCGACACTAATCAGACAGAAGACAAGGTCTGCAAACTGAAGAAGTCCCTCTATGGACTGAAGCAGTCTCCTCGAGCATGGTTTGACGGGTTCAGGAGAGCAATGATAGGGATGGGATATCAGCAGATCAATGCTGATCATACTGTCTTCTTCAGACGAAGTGAAGGCCACATCACCATGCTTGCGGTGTACATAGATGATATGATTATTACAGGCGATGATGAGCAGGAGATCGCCCAACTTAAAGGGAAGCTTGGCAAGGAATTCGAGGTGAAGGATCTTGGCCCTCTTCGATACTTCCTCGGGATTGAGATTGCTCGAGATACAGAGGAAATTGTTCTTTCTTAGAGGAAGTACGCACTGGACCTACTAACGGAAACAGGGATGATGGGATGCAAACCAGCTACAACACCGACAGACCAGAAGTCCAAACTTGATGCTGAAGCTAGAGAACCAGTTGACCGGGATAGATATCAGAGATTGGTGGGCAAGTTGATCTACTTGAGCCACACTCGACCTGATATCAGCTTTGCGGTCAGTGTAGTGAGCCGCTATATGCATGAGCCCCGGAAGGGTCATATGGACGTAGTGTACCAGATTCTGAGGTACTTGAAGGAAGCATCTGGGAAGGGACTGATTTTCAGAAGAATAATCATGTGAGCATCGAGGGCTATTGTGATTCTGACTGGACTAGCTGTGCTGACGACAGGAGATCTACATCGGAACAATGCATATTTGTAGGGGGCAACTTGGTCTCTTGGAGGAGTAAGAACTAAGAAGCAGTCAGTGGTTGCCAAATCAACAGTTGAAGCAGAGTATATAGCTATGGCCTTGAGAGTCACAGAGCTATTGTGGTTGAAGAATGTGCTGATGGAGCTGAAGCTGGACCAGGGAGCCAAGATAAAGCTATGGTGTGACAACCAGTCAGCTATTAGTATTGCCAACAATCCGGTACAGCATGACAGGACCAAGCATATCGAGATTGACAGATTCTTCATCAAAGAAAAGCTGGATGGTGGACTACTAGAGCTGGGCTATGTTCCAACCAAATATCGGGTAGCAGACGAATTGACCAAGGGGCTTAACTCTATCAGCATGATGAGAGGATGTGACAAGATGGGCTTAGTGAATATCTTCCGCCCATCTTGAGGGGGAGTGTTGATATATTTAGTATGAGAATATGTTATATTTAGTATGGAAATATCCTGAGAACATATTTGGGATGCCAGAATATGCCACAGGATATTCTATCATGTAAAGGCTATATAAAGCCTATGAGATTATCAATGAAATTTATCAATCAATCTCAACAAATGGGATCTTGTTAATTGCTCGCCCCGTTGAGTACTCGACTTCTTGAAAGTGAGTCGACCCCTTGCCAAAAGAACACTTGGGATCTCATTGCTTGCTGGTCTATTTGCAAATGAGTGCTTGGCTTCCCGAAAGTGACTTGCCCCGTCGCATGAATAAACACTTAGCTTCCCCTTAATGCCTCATCCTCCCGCAAATGAGATTGGCTTGCCAAATGAATACTTGGCTTCCCGTTAGTGGCTCGTCCCCTCACAAATGAGCTCTTGTCTTCTTGAAAGTGACTCGGCCCTTACCAAACAAACACTTGACTTCACATTAGTTGGTAGGTGCAATTAGCTTCCGAAAAGTGACTTGCCCTTTGCTGGAATAACACGTGGCTTACCATTAGCTTAGGTTCAACTCCGGAGAGCTACGAGCGTCGTCCGGTAATTGGAGAAGTCCAAGAGGAGTCAAAAACAACAAACACGCTTATACATGATGCGTATTGTAGCAGCAGCTATAGACCGATATGCCGTCGGTAATACTGCAAATATACAAGATAGTGTCTAATCACTCCGCCAAGTGGCAAAAATTTATATGCATCAAGTATATCGATGGTATATCATTGTCACATCGGGTTTAAGCTTAATGGGTTAGGTTTAAGGTATTATTTTCGATGCTCCATATTTCCCCTAATTTATTTAGTGTGCTTGAGGTCAAGGAGGGTGTGCTAGGTGAATTGCTATGGAAGCCAAAGGAAATCTAGAGAGAAGAATGAAAGAGCTCGTTGGAGAGCTCGTAAGAGAGGTTGTTTGTAATATGGTATTTGTTTGTGTAATCTCGTAAAGTTTCTCTCATTGATTCAGTAGAGTATCCTCCCCTATTGGCCAAACCGCGTTAGATTTGTGTGTTTTCTTCTTTTTACTATTTACATATAGTATATTTGTTTTTTAATCATCATCGTAGGGTACTCTCTCTCTCTCTTTCCACGGTTTTAAAACATCTCAAGCTTTTCTACACCTGACCCACATGCGTAGATGAACATTCGGTAGCTTCAACAACTTCGCTCAGTACAAAATATATCTAGCAGTTCTATCACGTCTTCCTCTACCTTTCACTCAAAATATATCAGATAAGTTCTATTGCTCTCCTTCCGTAACCACAACACATTTGATACTGGATTCTGGAGTTATCCTTCACATGACTCATACTCTTCCCATTTTATTTCTACATCACATGTTGATGCATCCCTGGTCTATGGAGCGGTTAGGTCACACCAAAACATGTCGCAATCAAATAAGTTATTAAAACGGACACAACTTCCTCATACAACTTTTTTTAAGCATTTTAGGTGTGTTAAAAAGATAATGACAAACCCTAAAAATGACCAAGTTGGGCCCTCAATCATGCCTTCTAGCGCTCAAAATAAAACTATTTTTGGCCCCAAAACAACATAACAAGAAAGGTAGCTTTTTTAGTAGTTATCAAATAACTATTTGATGTAGAAAATCAAATTTATCCAAATTGCATTATTGTGACAATATCAAATCATGTAACTTTTGGCAATTTTTAATTTTGGTTAAATTATTGCAGTTTTCCTTTCTGCCAAAATTGAATCTTATTTAAGGACTCAATCATGAACTATAAAGACCAGTGAATATTTTGAAGCAGTTATTGGTAGTATGCCCTAAATTAGGTTGTGTTCCTTCCCTCTTCCAATCTCATTCTTCTTCCTCTCGATATTCTAAAATCTAGTGCAGTCCTATCACGTGTGTTGCATCACATGATCAATTTGTATCACATTGTTGATGTTACATCTATCCTGATCACTTATGAATTTACCTTGTTTATAGTTCCTCGTATCAACGTCACTGTACCCCGGCATTTATACGACTTGATACCACTCGATTCTCTAATGTTTGACACGTGCAATTTGGTCATCTTTCGTACTTGACTAGTTTAGATGATGTAGAATGAGACTTAAGGGGGAAAAACTACCATAAATTATGAATTTAAATATTTATGAAAGCTCTTAGGGTTTTGTGAACAATAAAATTTACTTCTTTATCACAAATAATTATGGTTATTTAAAAATCACAACTAAAGTAAAGATTTGGAACAATATTACCATATAGCAACAATGAAGCGACGCGAAGTTAAGGCCGCGGAGGTGAATTCGAACACAAACACAAGCAATAGTGGAATTTAAGGATTTGAGACTTCTATTTATGAAAAATGGGATTGAACACCAAAATTAATAAATAAACTTGTATTATCTTCTTTAGTTAAGAAATGTCCTTGTACATGCCTACTTGTAGGCCCTACTAATGATAAATTAGGACACTAGTTCATTGCTACAAGGTATAACTTTCCTTTTCCTAACCTAAATAATCTAATAGAAACATTAATTAAATAATTCTAAAAATACAATAACATCTAAATCTAAATTGAACAGAGACACGGACTCGGACTTCGACTTTGTTGGATTGTCCTGCATCATTCTGTGTGGCTTCGAAAACTTCACCTACTAGTGTATCATACAAACTGGAAGTCCGAAGAAGATCTTTTCTATTGAGGTGTTCCAAGATGGCCATGGTTCTGGTCGCTGCAACCGTAAAGATGTTGGCATGAGGGCTTCTAGAATATCACGACGACTCCATGGCGGTACTAGTGGGTATGGAGGGGGAAGAAGAACTATGCACTCATGTAATGTGACACCAAACACCCAAATAATTGACTGTCTTTGGGTCTTCATATTGTCACAATTGCGTGGACAATCTTGTAAACAAGATAGTTTACTCCACATGGTCTTCCTTACAATCAAATGTTCTACTTTGTGAACAATTACAATAATTGTAATAAACTTATAATAATAATTGTTCACAGGTTGCATACGGGACAAACTTATAATAACAATTACAATCAAATGCCTAACATTCTGTAATTTCATTCATTTTATTTGTCTCATCAATTGACTTATTTAATTCATAGGTTGCATAGGGGGCAAATTCAAGATAAAAGGCCTAACATGTTCTGTAATTTCATTAAATTTATTTGCCTCATCATTTGACTTGTTCAATTCTTCCAATGATGAAGTATAGCAAAATTCTTATATTTTCTTAGTACAACTAGATATAGCTCAAAAAGACCAGCCACCTGACGTTGTTAGGTCCTTACTGCATACTTTCCAACTACGATAGGCACAAAGGTTTTACTAATGGATTCTATGAGTTATAGCATTATCCTTAGTATAGTTTCTACCTTAATATGGTTGAGAAATTTATCGAACAATTTTTTTATGTCTACACGCGTACCAGTGATCGAGTTATCTGTTTTGTCAAACATAGCATTGATTTTAGCACAAATTTATTACGAGGAATCTTGCGTAGACATTTTTATGTGTCTTACCTACATATAAATATGATGAACCACAAAGCTATGGGACCTTATGAATTGACTCGCAATTTAAAATACTAATGTGGAATATATGAACAAGAAAGTTTTTTATCCAACCACATTATCAAACATAGCATTGATTTAAGCACAAATTTATTACGAGGAATCTTGCGTAGACATTTTTATGGACCTTACCTACATATAAAATAGGACGAACCACAAAGCTATGGGACCTTATGAATCGACTCACAATTTAAAATATTAATGTGGAATATTATGAATAAGAAAGTTTTTTATCCAACCACAAATACTCTAAGCAATTGTCAAGAAAAATAATTGAACAAAGAAATGGTTCGAGCAAGGAACGATGTTACCCCAAATTGCGGATGTGTATCACGTGATGGTCGTAGAAACTTCAATCCTTATGAAATCCAATCTTTTATTCGTAAGCAAGTTGGACCTCAATTTAAAAAAAAAAGAACGGGATGGCGGAAAACACGGTAACAGACGAGCAATATGAAAATTTGAGAGAGAAATATTGCGAGAAAAATTAATTTTGATAGGGTCTCTTTAAGAAAATGAAACGTTCTTAATATCACTATCTAAATAGAAACATAGAACACAAGTTCTTTTAGATAGGTAAAATGAAGAGAACCATGGTCCTAACTAAATTACTGGAGGTACAAAAATTTGCAACTCGTCACTTGGAACATAATTACCAACTAAAGATGCCAAGTTATTTCCTTTCATAATCAAATATATAGCATGTTACGCAACTATAAAAGGATCATAACCTTATCATGCCCCCAGTCACTGTACCCATCTGAGGTTCGTGCCATGTTCGTATGCTCTCCCTGAGACTCTTAAAAATAATCATTCAGGAATAATTATTGACTCTTAAAACTAAATCCTCCTCCGGAGACATAAATGAAATGAAAACCGACGGCATAGTCGTATGATAGACTTTACCCTGGTACATTTTACGGATACTAATATGGACGAACTGTCAGTCATACATTTGGGTTTGGTCCCGTCTCGTGTTCAGTAAATCATAGTTGTATCTAATTAGAAAGACAAACATATAAACATAAATTTTAGTCACAAAGTTTCTCCGTTAATTCTCTCCCAAATCCCAATCATTATAAATTTCTAGTGCAATTTCTCCCTCCATGGAAGCGACGACAGAAAAAGAAGCACTAGTCGGAGTAGAAGGAGAAACCCTAGAATCCCTTCTAGAAGCTTCCAGAACTCCCGAAGGCCGCTCCCGCCTCGCCGCCAGCCCCTCCCTCCCCTACCCTCCTCCCCCTCCCCACTCCTCAACCTCCGCCTCCTCTGCAACCTCCTCGCCGGCGAAGACTCCCCTCACCTCGAGCCCGTCCTCCGCTCCGGCGGTCCGCAGCGCATCTCCTCCCTCCTCGAAGCCTCCTCCGACCTCGAACTCCTCCGCGCCGCTCTCCAGGTCCACGCCAACCTCTCCCTCTCCTCCTCCTCCTCCATGTGGGCCCCTCCCCTCCTCTCCCTCCCTCCTCCTATCCCTCTCCAGCGTCCGCCACTCCCACGTCCTCGACCCCTCTGCATGCTCCTCTACAACTCTTCGCTGGACCTCTTCGATCCCGCCACCGGTCTCCCGCTTCTCGCCAAGCTCATCGCCACTGAGGGGTGAGCATTATTCGATTTTGGACTGAAAACCGAACCGAATTAAACCGAACCGAATAAGGGATTCGATACGGTTTTAAAAAAATCAGTTCGGTTTCGATTTTGAAAATATTAAATTAAGAAAATTTAGCTTATATGTGTGTGTGTTAATTATAGGTATATACTAAATATATAGGTATATACTATACGTATATACTAAATATATCTAGGTATATTTAGTTATTATATATATTAACACAAAAACCCAAAAAAAACCCAAAAACCGAATAAACCGCAAATCGAACCGATATAATTCGGTTCGGTGCGGTTATTGACCAACTTGGGTCAATTTCGGTTTTGCTTAATCGGTTTCGGTCCAATTCGGTTTTTGCTTATTCGGTTCGGTTGGAACTGAATAAACCGAATGCTCACCCCTACACTGCCTCCACCTCCACCGGTATAAAAATCAAGGAAGAGGGGGAGGAGAGGGAGAGAGTGTTAGAAGTCGCCAAACTCATTGCCGCTGCCTCCACTCGAACGACTCTTCTTTGTACCCAACTGTAGTTGATCAAGAAAGGAGATTGCGGACGCTAGAGAGAGGTCTTCGCCGAGGAGCATGCGGAGAGGGTCGAGGACGCGGAGGTGGCGGACGCTAGAGAGAGAGAGGAGGAGGGAGGGGGAGAAGAGGAAAGGGGCCCACAGGGAGGAGGAGGAGGAGGAGAGGTGGCGAGGACCTGGAGAGCAACGCGGAAGAGTTCGGGGTTTGAGGAGGCTTCGAGGAGGGAGGAGATGCGCTGCGGGCCGCCGAAACGGAGGAAAGGCTCGAGGTGGGACAAGGTTATAAACGGATGTAGGCGGGGCGGTGCGCGGCGGAGAGAGTTCGCCTACCGCCTAGGCCGTCTAGGCGGTGCCTAGGCGCCGCCAAGGCGGTTGATACATTTTGAACATTTTTTACTATTTTACCACTGTTTTTTGCATAATATGCATATTTTAAGGGTGTTCCATGCATAACTAAGTTGTAGAACGAAGATTTATAAAGTTTTAGTGTTGTTAGGCCCATAATGTTAAAAAAAAAATCTTTTTGGCCAAAATATTTTGTAAAGTATTTCTCCGCCTAGGCGCTCGCCTACGATGCCTCACCTCCGCCTATGCCGCCAACCTCCATTGGTCGCCTACTCCACCGCCTACAGCAAAACGGTGCGGAGAGGGACCGCCTACCGCCTAGGCGGCCTAGGCGGGCGCCATTTAGAACACTGAGGGGGGGGAGTCTTCGCCGGCGAGGAGGTTAAGGAGGAGGCAGAGGTGGGGCTGAGGAGTGGGGAGGGTGAGGGGGAGGGGGATGAGGAGTGGAGAGGGGGAGGAGGAGGAGGGAAGGAGGGAGGGGTTGACGACGAGACGAGAGCGGCCTTCGAAAATTCTGGAAGCTTCTAGAAGGGATTCTAGGATTTCTTCTTCTACTCCGACCAATGCTTCTGTTGCTGCCGCCGCTTCCATCGTGGGAGAAATTGCACTAGAAATTTAGAATTGTTGAAATTTAGGAGAGGATTGATGGAGAAACTTTATGACTAAAATTTATGTTTATATGTTTGTATTTCTAATTAGATACAACTAGGACTTACAGTTTGGTCATAGTATGACTGACAGTTTGGTCATAGTAGTATTCGTGATATGCATAAGGGTAAAGTCGAGCATACGACCATGTCGTCCGTTTTCATTTCGTAGAAGTATCCGAGAGAGGATGTAGTTTTAAGAGTCAACAGTTAGTCATGATAAGGATCAGAACCTTATCATGCCCCCAGTCCTGAATGAGCTCCTGCCTGTGCACCTGCGCACATACGAGTCCAGCATATTTCGTAACTTCAGGCCAATCTTGGGAAGCCACAACCTGCATAACTAGGCAATTAACTAAACCATCTCAAAAACAAAACTACGACATGCAGTAAATTAGTACTACCGCAGCAATAGATGGACTGGAATCCTCTCCGGTCTCTGGATGAGTTACATCTGCTACAAATATTATGGTTGGTTTATTGCTAACTAATGGAATCCTCCAACTAATGGCGTCGAACAGTACAGTATTTCTTCCACCCATCTGCACATCCCATATAAAGATGCAAAAGGAACTTTAAAAGAAAATCATATATATATATATATATATATATATATATATATAGAGAGAGAGAGAGAGAGAGAGAGAGAGAGAGAGAGAGAGAGAGAGAGAGTGTGTGTGCTCTAAAACCAACTGGCTGATTTTGTATTATGGAACCAATCTATGTTATACACGTTGGATTGGAATTGCATGGTTGAGATTAAATGACTTAAAAAGGTGGTGGGGTCTACACCTTTTAATCTCAACCACTAAATTCCAATCAAATCCATAAAACATAGGCTGATTCTATAATACAAAACCAGCCGACTGATTTTGGAGCATATATATATATATATATTATATATATATATATATAATATATATTCAAACATTCCTTTTTCTGACAAAAGAAAGAGAAAGATTCAAAAGTTTACCTTGACATTTATTTAAACAGACACATTTGCTAGGTACTGTTTACTTATCTTGAAAACATATTTTGTTAAGCAGCACTGTGATATCAACCCCAGATCTGTTTCGCAGATTCGCTTCAAGTCACCTGAATACAACCAAGTTTCAAATGATAATAGATAGATATATGCAGAAGCATTATTCGTTATGCGAAGAGGAAGTACACAAACCATATAGAGAACCGTTATTGTCAGGAAGGATAGCTATAACAAGCTCTAGTTCTTTGCCCTTGAGTTTATTCATGGCTGCATTGTACACATGCTTAAGAGCCTTCTCTACTTGCTCTGGCCTTGAATTGTAGATTGGTATGACTGGTCCGCGTTGAAATTCCTACAGTGAGGAATAACGATATTATCTTAAGATCAAATGACATATGGAGGTAGAAAGCTATTGGGGTTGGTCCAAATTCAGTAACACGGGTCCACTAATTCCATTTTAGGACAAATTCCATGCCTGTATTTTAATATTTAGATTTTTGTCTATAGAATAATATCAATATGGTGTCTTGGCCCAAGTGGTAAGTAGGGTGGGGGATTTTGCATATGGACATGGATCGACTCCCGCAATCCACAATTGTTTTTTCACCATTTCTTTATATTATCCCTTCGAGACCCCGAAGAGGCATAGCTCGGGCTCGGCTCAGGCAATGGACTTTAGGGCGCAAAGTGACGCACTTTGCATTTCACATGTATGTACGTGCATGTATGTAGAAGCTGAAGTACAAGGGGCTGGGTCGTTACACACGTTGAGTCGGTTCAAATTTGGGGGTACCCCTACTTTTAAACAAATTACACTGACCACTTTGCATTTCACATGTATGTACGTGCATGTATGTAGAAGCTGAAGTACAAGGGGCTGGGTCGTTACACACGTTGAGTCGGTTCAAATTTGGGGGTACCCCTACTTTTAAACAAATTACACTGACCACCCCTCCCTTTAGAAAAATAAAATAAAATAAAAGTAGGGGTAGTTAGTGTTACATTTTTTTAATTTTTATCTTAAAGTATGGGTACCCCGTATATAAACCAAAAAAGTAGGGATGGTCAGTGTAAATAGTTTAAAAGTAGGGGTACCCTGTGTTATAAATCAAAAACATAGGGATAGTTAGTGTAAATAACCCTTTGCATCACACATCTAATAACACACACACACACACATCACAAAAGAGCTGAATAATTCAAGGCATGCAGTAATTAGAATTCAAACCTGCAATATGTCCATCTCCTGATCTCTGGGCCTTTGGCATGTTACTTTCAGCAAAAGGAAGTGATCTGCTTCTCGTTCAGTGTCTTGTGTATCTCTGACCTCAACAATATTGCAAGCCTATTGCGCGTTTTAACAGAAGTGCATTAAAATCCGGATTAGCTACTATGTTAATAAACGATGAATGGGGGAATTAAGCTCACCTCCATCGGCAGATAGTTTGCCTTCTTCTGGTTCCCTACTTAAAGTATTCCACCACGGACTTCATGTTCATTTGATCACCGATAGGGAAACTGTTTAATTAGAATAGCGTAAATAATAAGATACAATTTATAATTGCAAACAAAAAGTTCGATATGCACAAAGCAGCATTGTGAGAAAGTCTTTAAGAGAACTAGTCTACATGTACGTGCTTTGCACATATTTTAATTAAAATATCATAAGATCAGTTGTCGTCTTTCCATCTTTTTCAGGTTATTATTCATGTGTGTGCGCTTTCTTTTTACAATGCCAAGAGATTCGAAGTACGAATTTTGTTTTGTTTTCTTTAAATTTTCCATTGAGAATAATAACCTTTGGAAAATGGTACAAACAGAAAAATTTATTACCATTGGAACAACATGAAGAGTTCTATAGAAAAAAGAAAACTTATAGCATGCAAACTTTATTGTTTTGACTCTTAAATATAAATGACATGCAAGTTAACGTAATAACATCATGTTTATAAAATATTAAAGGGTATTTTTGAAATTCAAAAATTTCACCACCAAGTTTTCCTATTATATAGTAGAAGAGATATGTAGGTTAGTAATTTCAAAGAATCCGAGAAGTTTCTAGTATAAGATCCAATACATGCAAGGTGACACATTGTGGCGCTAATGTATACTTAGGTTACATTAAATTGCTATATATGCTGTGTCTGTGGGATAAACAAGCGGCATATGGAAAGTAAAATTACATTAGTTCCCTTGTAGGCAGAGATGTCAATCCCGCATCCCGGTATTTCAGCCTTAGATTTCCTCTGTGCGTAACTTCAACCTTTATACCTCTAAGAGACTTCTTGATCTGTACAATGACGAGCACAATTTTCAGATACAACCATATTTTCTATGACGGGACTAAGAATACATCTGATGCATATATCTCATCGCAATTGCCAACTCTGTAACTCAAGCTGTTATCCCAAAAGCTTGGCAGGATAGTGATCACTAATAAAAGTACATATAATTGAATACGATGAATTGGAATTAATATATACTACCGTATAATAAGAAAAGTTGGCTTCACAGTTAATTTTTTTTCTTCCAAATATGTCCTTACCAAACTTTCTAATTAAAATTGTTCAATAAATTTAACAAGGACAGTTATCTTGGATTGTATCTCGTTTCCGGTTAAGCGCTCAAAGGGGGTGACTATGGAGTTGGTAATTTAGTCCCATATCGGATAGGAGGTGGTATCATGAGGCATAGATAATTGGAATTGGTTCAGGCCTTATATGAGAATTCTCCTTTAAGACATGGATTGGGTCCAATTCAATATCGCACCTCATCGGCCAACACCGGTTTGGGTCAGACCGCGTTCTCAACAAGTTAGGTAATCATATATATATAAAAAATAAGAGAAATCCAATTTGCTCCTTGGTGTCCTTTGTTTTCCCAGTTACACATAAAAAGTCAGTTAATAGACAATTAAAATATGTGCAACGCACGTGCATTTATACTAATAATAACTGTTGATATATATAGTGTTATTGGGCTTTAGTCCCACATTGGCTAGAATGATAGGAGAGGAGGCTAGCCTCTCCTATATATATGTTGTTATTCCATTCACAATAAAATAACTTCAAGTCTCAACATGGTATCAAAGCCTAAATTGCTTAGAATACCGTCAGAGACCCCTCCTCCACACAAACCCTAACCCTAATCTCATCCTCTTTTCCTTCTTCCACGCCGCCGCTGCCGCCCGCTGCCGCTGCAGCTGCTGCCGCTGCCACCACAGCTGCAGCGCCGCCCCGCTGCTGCTGCTGCTGCAGCTGCCGCGCCGCCGCCGCCGCTGCCGCGCTGCTGCCGTTGCTGTGCCGCTGTTGCGGCTGCAACTGCTGCTGCTGCTGCCGTGGTTGCCTCCGAGCACACCACTTTTAGGGCACCTACGCTGTAGGTCAGCCTGAATTAGGGCACCTACGCTGTAGATCAGCCTGAAAGTTGCTGTACCGCTTTTGCGGCTGCAAGATTCATTGTACCGCTATTGCGGGTACAAGATTCACGCTCGTTCTTGAGATCAATCTCAAGGAGATGCCTATAATCCCTAGATCCGATGAAATCAGACATATTCGGATTTAGGAGAGGACGGCGAGGACGAGCGTGAGTCGTGGAGCAAGTGTGAAGTGATCGAGAAGAAGCATCGATGGAGGAGATTCTCAAGAAGCTGGATGCTGACGATGTGGCGACATTGCTGAAGTTGATAAAGGTGTCGGCTGGTGAAAGCACGACACGAGCACCGCCAAAGTTGGAACTACCCTCCATCGATCTGAAGTTGGATGGACCAGCCACCTATTTGAGTTGGTCACGGCGGGTGAGAAGAACCCTTGCAGGTAAGAACCTGGAGGGATTCTTGACAGGCGAGAAGACAGAGCCGGAAGAGGGCTCGACAGGACGCGACGAGTGGAAATCCACTCATATGGTGATTTATATCTGGCTTCTCAACTCCTTAGTCCAGTCTATTGCTTCCACAGTAGATGGCATTGAGATGGTGAAAGACGTATGGGAGAAATTGAGAAGAACCTATGATGGCATAGGTAACAATCTACGGATCTTCCAGATAAAAGGGGAGATCGACGACACCGTACAAGGCGAGAAGACGGTGCAGGAGTACGCTACGGAGTTGGAACGTCTCTGGCTGGATTATGATCACCATTCCAAACGGGCAAGCTGCGGGGACCCAAAGTGCAAGGAGAGACAGGTGTGTCTGCAGGAGAGGACGATGAAATTCCTTAAGGGACTGACTGCAGCATTCACACAGAGGACAGCCTTACTCCTCGCCCAGCCAGAGATCCCTAGTCTCGAGGAGGCTATCTCAGCCATGATTCAGGAGGAGACGCGGATCAGATTACAGACAGGGACAGGCGCATCATCGACAGGTGCTTTACCCGAAGTGAAGTCAGCACTAGCAGCTACCGGTTCGGGGGATACAGGATCCAAGGGAGAGCTCTGGCAACAGAATCGGCAGTGCTACAACTGTGGGGAGATGGGCCACCATCGATATACTTGTACCAAACCACCTAAGGAGGGAGACTCAGGTGGTGGACGTGGACGAGGATATGCTGGACGTGGACGTGGTCGAGGAGGCCGACGAGGTGGTCGAGGAGGCTATCGGGCAAACCTGCTGGTGGCAGATGGGAATGGAGTAGCTGGCGGCGCCTTTACTGAGGAGGATCAGGCGCTACTGGACCTGCTGGAGAGAAAGCAAAAAGCGTCAATCGAAGGAGACAGGAGAAGTGGAGCAGAGGAGGCATCCACTCCATTCTTCAGAGGCAACGCCGCTATGTATGCCCATCCATCAGAAGGTACTGACGAGTCTCACGCTCTTGCATCTATGACTTCCCTTAAAATGTCAGACTGGATTATCGACTCAGGAGCATCTCGGCATGTGACCGGAAATGCTAGTAAGTTTTCCTCGTACACTCACCTAGCATCGACAGACACCATTCAGACTGCGGATGGTACTTTCCAACCAGTGGTCGGTAAGGGTACTGTTAATTGTACGGGTTCAGTAAGGTTATCCAATGTTTTGCATGCTCCATCCTTCCCAGTCAGTCTCTTGTCTAT
Source organism: Iris pallida (assembly GCA_029216955.1). Classification (NCBI taxonomy): domain Eukaryota; kingdom Viridiplantae; phylum Streptophyta; class Magnoliopsida; order Asparagales; family Iridaceae; genus Iris; species Iris pallida. Next base: position 12,113,558 of record JANAVB010043216.1, read on the forward strand.
TAGTTCTATAATTCTCCAACTAAAATGCATTGTTTCTTTTGATATTCCTAAGGTGATCTTCCAGGAGAAAGGGACGGGACGAAGACTTGGGACTGGCACTTGGCATGATGGACTGTGGTACCTAGATCAAGACGGACTGGACTCAGCATTGGTGTCTATGGCAAAGAAGGCTGGAATGGAGGAGCTGCAGCAGAGGACTGAAGACACTTTGATACTTCATCATAGGAGGATGGGGCATTCTTCCTTTGATACTCTAAATAAGTTGTATCCAGATATGTATGCAAAATCAAATAAAAGAAAATTAGTATGTGATGCATGTGAGTTAGGAAAACTTACTAGGAGTTCATATGTTGGAAATGGTCATAAGAGTTCTTCAGTCTTTGAGGTAGTTCATTCTGATGTTTGGGGCCCATGTGCTACTAACACTATGAATGGGTATAAGTATTTTGTTTCGTTTATCGATTGTGCATCTCGTGTCACCTGGCTGTATTTGATGAAGAACAAAAATGATGTATTTGCTTGTTTTCGGGACTTTCATAAATATGTCCAGACTCAGTATAATGCAGTGGTGAAGATACTGAGATCTGACAATGGGACGGAGTATACCAATAGGACACTTGCAGAGTACTTGTCAGCACATGGAATACAGCATCAGACCTCTTGTGCATATACACCAGCACAAAATGGAGTAGCAGAAAGGAAGAACCGACATCTTCTGGAGACCGCAAGAAGTATGATGATCGACATGAATGTCCCACAACACCTATGGGGATATGCGGTGTTGACAGCAGCTCAACTTATAAACAGGATGCCTTCAAAAGTCCTGGGATGGAAGTCTCCATGTGAAGTATTACAAGGTAATAATAGTGGAATACTTCCACTAAAGGTGTTTGGATGTGTGTGTTTTGTGAAGGACAACAGACCATTCGTTGGAAAACTTGACCCTAGAGCAGTCAAGTGCATCTTCGTGGGCTACTCAGCAACTCAGAAGGGGTATGTATGCTGGAGTCCAGTAGAGAAGAAGAAATTTGTTAGTATGGACGTCCACTTCCGGGAGCATGAGCCATATTACCGCCAGGATGGAACTTCGTATAACACGCCTCATACTACAAGTATAAGGCGAGAGGGGGAGATAGAGAACTTGGAGAATCTGGTGGTAACCGATTTAGAAGTTTGGCATAGAGACACGGTTGAAGAGGAACATGAAGGTGAAGCGGAACAGAGGGAGGAGACGAGAAGTGTTACACCTACGGCTCAGGGGGAGTTACTGACCTACAACAGGAGAAACAACAAGCAGACTACAGGACCAGTACCTACAGTGTCAGTGCCAAGTCCCTTGCCTGCGCCTGTCCCAACTCCTGAGTCATCTACACCACCACCCTCCTCATCTACACCACCACCCTCCTCAGGTGATATCGTTCCTCCGATATCTCCCATACCACTACCTACACGAAGGACTACTCGCAGCAATGCGGGAAATCCTCCGGACAGATATGGTTGGGATCTTGCTAAGTTTGTTTCTTATGATCATATATCTTCTTCTCATGGAGCATTTATAGCATCTTGGATAGTATTACTGTACCTAACAATTGGCAGGTTGCCAAGAACGATCCAAAGTGGAAAGCGGCAATGCACGAGGAGTTGGAAGCTCTTGAGAAGAATCACACTTGGGAGCTGGTGAGACTGCCAGAAGGGAAAAGAGCAGTTGGATGTAAATGGGTTTTTACTGTGAAACAGAACCCAGATGGACAGGTTGAGCGCTATAAAGCTCGACTGGTGGCAAAAGGATACAGTCAGACGTACGGCATCGACTATGACGAGACCTTTGCACCAGTGGCGAAGATGAGCACTGTCAGGACCTTGATCTCCCTGGCAGCCAATGGAGGGTGGAAGCTACACCAACTGGATGTGAAGAATGCATTTCTTCATGGAGATCTAGTAGAGGAGGTGTACATGGAGATACCACCAGGATTCGGCACAAAACAGACAGAAGGCAAGGTCTGCAGACTGAAGAAGTCTCTCTATGGACTGAAGCAGTCTCCTCGGGCATGGTTTGACAGGTTCAGGAGAGCAATGATAGGGATGGGATATCAGCAGATCAATGCTGATCACACTGTCTTCTTCAGACGGAGTGGAGGCCATATCACCATGCTTGCAGTATATGTAGATGATATGATTATCACAGGCAATGATGAGCAGGAGATCGCCCAACTCAAAGTAAAACTTGGCAAGGAGTTCGAGGTGAAAGATCTTGGCCCTCTTCGATACTTCCTTGGGATTGAGATTGCTCGAGATAATGAGGGAATCGTTCTTTCTCAAAGGAAGTACGCACTGGACCTGCTTACGGAAACAGGGATGATGGGATGTAAACCAGCTACAACACCGATAGACCAGAAGTTTAAACTGGATGCTGAAGCTGGAGAACCAGTTGACCGGGATAGATATCAGAGATTGGTGGGCAAGTTAATCTACTTAAGCCACACTCGACCTGATATCAGCTTTGCGGTAAGTGTAGTAAGCCGCTACATGCATGACCCCCGGAAGGGTCACATGGACGCAGTGTACCAGATTCTGAGGTACTTGAAGGGAGCCCCCGGGAAGGGACTGATCTTCAGAAGAAATAATCATGTAGGCATTGAGGGCTATTGTGATTCTGACTGGGCTAGCTGTGCTGACGACAGGAGATCCACATCGGGATACTGCATATTTGTAGGAGGCAACTTGGTCTCTTGGAGGAGTAAGAAGCAGTCAGTAGTGGCCAGATCAACAGCTGAAGCAGAGTATAGAGCTATGGCCTTGGGAGTCACAGAACTGTTGTGGTTGAAGAATATGCTGACGGAGCTAAAGCTGGACCAGGGAGCAAAGATGAAGCTATGGTGTGACAACCAGTCAGCTATTAATATTGCCAACAATCCAGTGCAGCATGACAGGACCAAACATATTGAGATTGACAGATTCTTCATCAAAGAAAAACTGGATAAAGGAGAACTAGAGCTGGGCTATGTTCCAACCAAAGATCAGGTAGCAGACGGACTGACAAAGGGGCTTAGTTCTATCAACATGATGAGAGGATGTGACAAGATGGGCTTAGTGAATATCTTTCGCCCACCTTGAGGGGGAGTGTTGATATATATAGTGTTATTGGGCTTTAGTCCCACATTGGCTAGAATGATAGGAGAGGAGGCTAGCCTCTCCTATATATATGTTGTTATTCCATTCACAATAAAATAACTTCAAGTCTCAACATGGTATCAAAGCCTAAAATTGCTTAGAATACCGTCAGAGACCCCTCCTCCACACAAACCCTAACCCTAATCTCATCCTCTTTTCCTTCTTCCACGCCGCCGCTGCCGCCCGCTGCCGCTGCAGCTGCTGCCGCTGCCACCATAGCTGCAGCGCCGCCCCGCTGCTGCTGCTGCTGCAGCTGCCGCGCCGCCTCCGCCGCTGCCGCGCTGCTGCCGTTGCTGTGCCGCTGTTGCGGCTGCAACTGCTGCTGCTGCTGCCGTGGTTGCCTCCGAGCACACCACTTTTAGGGCACCTACGCTGTAGGTCAGCCTGAATTAGGGCACCTACGCTGTAGGTCAGCCTGAAAGTTGCTGTACCGCTTTTGCGGCTGCAATATTCATTGTACCGCTATTGCGGGTACAAGATTCACGCTCGTTCTTGAGATCAATCTCAAGGAGATGCCTATAATCCCTAGATCCGATGAAATCAGACATATTCGGATTTAGGAGAGGACGGCGAGGACGAGCGTGAGTCGTGGAGCAAGTGTGAAGTGATCGAGAAGAAGCATCGATGGAGGAGATTCTCAAGAAGCTGGATGCTGACGATGTGGCGACATTGCTGAAGTTGATAAAGGTGTCGGCTGGTGAAAGCACGACACGAGCACCGCCAAAGTTGGAACTACCCTCCATCGATCTGAAGTTGGATGGACCAGCCACCTATTTGAGTTGGTCACGGCGGGTGAGAAGAACCCTTGCAGGTAAGAACCTGGAGGGATTCTTGACAGGCGAGAAGACAGAGCCGGAAGAGGGCTCGACAGGACGCGACGAGTGGAAATCCACTCATATGGTGATTTATATCTGGCTTCTCAACTCCTTAGTCCAGTCTATTGCTTCCACAGTAGATGGCATTGAGATGGTGAAAGACGTATGGGAGAAATTGAGAAGAACCTATGATGGCATAGGTAACAATCTACGGATCTTCCAGATAAAAGGGGAGATCGACGACACCGTACAAGGCGAGAAGACGGTGCAGGAGTACGCTACGGAGTTGGAACGTCTCTGGCTGGATTATGATCACCATTCCAAACGGGCAAGCTGCGGGGACCCAAAGTGCAAGGAGAGACAGGTGTGTCTGCAGGAGAGGACGATGAAATTCCTTAAGGGACTGACTGCAGCATTCACACAGAGGACAGCCTTACTCCTCGCCCAGCCAGAGATCCCTAGTCTCGAGGAGGCTATCTCAGCCATGATTCAGGAGGAGACGCGGATCAGATTACAGACAGGGACAGGCGCATCATCGACAGGTGCTTTACCCGAAGTGAAGTCAGCACTAGCAGCTACCGGTTCGGGGGATACAGGATCCAAGGGAGAGCTCTGGCAACAGAATCGGCAGTGCTACAACTGTGGGGAGATGGGCCACCATCGATATACTTGTACCAAACCACCTAAGGAGGGAGACTCAGGTGGTGGACGTGGACGAGGATATGCTGGACGTGGACGTGGTCGAGGAGGCCGACGAGGTGGTCGAGGAGGCTATCGGGCAAACCTGCTGGTGGCAGATGGGAATGGAGGAGCTGGCGGCGCCTTTACTGAGGAGGATCAGGCGCTACTGGACCTGCTGGAGAGAAAGCAAAAAGCGTCAATCGAAGGAGACAGGAGAAGTGGAGCAGAGGAGGCATCCACTCCATTCTTCAGAGGCAACGCCGCTATGTATGCCCATCCATCAGAAGGTACTGACGAGTCTCACGCTCTTGCATCTATGACTTCCCTTAAAATGTCAGACTGGATTATCGACTCAGGAGCATCTCGGCATGTGACCGGAAATGCTAGTAAGTTTTCCTCGTACACTCACCTAGCATCGACAGACACCATTCAGACTGCGGATGGTACTTTCCAACCAGTGGTCGGTAAGGGTACTGTTAATTGTACGGGTTCAGTAAGGTTATCCAATGTTTTGCATGCTCCATCCTTCCCAGTCAGTCTCTTGTCTATTAGTTCTATAATTCTCCAACTAAAATGCATTGTTTCTTTTGATATTCCTAAGGTGATCTTCCAGGAGAAAGGGACGGGACGAAGACTTGGGACTGGCACTTGGCATGATGGACTGTGGTACCTAGATCAAGACGGACTGGACTAAGCATTGGTGTCTATGGCAGAGAAGGCTGGAATGGAGGAGCTGCAGCAGAGGACTGAAGACACTTTGATACTTCATCATAGGAGGATGGGGCATTCTTCCTTTGATACTCTAAATAAGTTGTATCCAGATATGTATGCAAAATCAAATAAAAGAAAATTAGTATGTGATGCATGTGAGTTAGGAAAACTTACTAGGAGTTCATATGTTGGAAATGGTCATAAGAGTTCTTCAGTCTTTGAGGTAGTTCATTCTGATGTTTGGGGCCCATGTGCTACTAACACTATGAATGGGTATAAGTATTTTGTTTCGTTTATCGATTGTGCATCTCGTGTCACCTGGCTGTATTTGATGAAGAACAAAAATGATGTATTTGCTTGTTTTCGGGACTTTCATAATATGTCCAGACTCAGTATAATGCAGTGGTGAAGATACTGAGATCTGACAATGGGACGGAGTATACCAATAGGACACTTGCAGAGTACTTGTCAGCACATGGAATACAGCATCAGACCTCTTGTGCATATACACCAGCACAAAATGGAGTAGCAGAAAGGAAGAACCGACATCTTCTGGAGACCGCAAGAAGTATGATGATCGACATGAATGTCCCACAACACCTATGGGGATATGCGGTGTTGACAGCAGCTCAACTTATAAACAGGATGCCTTCAAAAGTCCTGGGATGGAAGTCTCCATGTGAAGTATTACAAGGTAATAATAGTGGAATACTTCCACTAAAGGTGTTTGGATGTGTGTGTTTTGTGAAGGACAACAGACCATTCGTTGGAAAACTTGACCCTAGAGCAGTCAAGTGCATCTTCGTGGGCTACTCAGCAACTCAGAAGGGGTATGTATGCTGGAGTCCAGTAGAGAAGAAGAAATTTGTTAGTATGGACGTCCACTTCCGGGAGCATGAGCCATATTACCGCCAGGATGGAACTTCGTATAACACGCCTCATACTACAAGTATAAGGCGAGAGGGGGAGATAGAGAACTTGGAGAATCTGGTGGTAACCGATTTAGAAGTTTGGCATAGAGACACGGTTGAAGAGGAACATGAAGGTGAAGCGGAACAGAGGGAGGAGACGAGAAGTGTTACACCTACGGCTCAGGGGGAGTTACTGACCTACAACAGGAGAAACAACAAGCAGACTACAGGACCAGTACCTACAGTGTCAGTGCCAAGTCCCTTGCCTGCGCCTGTCCCAACTCCTGAGTCATCTACACCACCACCCTCCTCATCTACACCACCACCCTCCTCAGGTGATATCGTTCCTCCGATGTCTCCCATACCACTACCTACACGAAGGACTACTCGCAGCAATGCGGAAAATCCTCCGGACAGATATGGTTGGGATCTTGCTAAGTTTGTTTCTTATGATCATATATCTTCTTCTCATGGAGCATTTATAGCATCTTTGGATAGTATTACTGTACCTAACAATTGGCAGGTTGCCAAGAACGATCCAAAGTGGAAAGCGGCAATGCACGAGGAGTTAGAAGCTCTTGAGAAGAATCACACTTGGGAGCTGGTGAGACTGCCAGAAGGGAAAAGAGCAGTTGGATGTAAATGGGTTTTTACTGTGAAACAGAACCCAGATGGACAGGTTGAGCGCTATAAAGCTCGACTGGTGGCAAAAGGATACAGTCAGACGTACGACATCGACTATGACGAGACCTTTGCACCAGTGGCGAAGATGAGCACTGTCAGGACCTTGATCTCTCTGGCAGCCAATGGAGGGTGGAAGCTACACCAACTGGATGTGAAGAATGCATTTCTTCATGGAGATCTAGTAGAGGAGGTGTACATGGAGATACCACCAGGATTCGGCACAAAACAGACAGAAGGCAAGGTCTGCAGACTGAAGAAGTCTCTCTATGGACTGAAGCAGTCTCCTCGGGCATGGTTTGACAGGTTCAGGAGAGCAATGATAGGGATGGGATATCAGCAGATCAATGCTGATCACACTGTCTTCTTCAGACGGAGTGGAGGCCATATCACCATGCTTGCAGTATATGTAGATGATATGATTATCACAGGCAATGATGAGCAGGAGATCGCCCAACTCAAAGTAAAACTTGGCAAGGAGTTCGAGGTGAAAGATCTTGGCCCTCTTCGATACTTCCTTGGGATTGAGATTGCTCGAGATAATGAGGGAATCGTTCTTTCTCAAAGGAAGTACGCACTGGACCTGCTTACGGAAACAGGGATGATGGGATGTAAACCAGCTACAACACCGATAGACCAGAAGTTTAAACTGGATGCTGAAGCTGGAGAACCAGTTGACCGGGATAGATATCAGAGATTGGTGGACAAGTTAATCTACTTAAGCCACACTCGACCTGATATCAGCTTTGCGGTAAGTGTAGTAAGCCGCTACATGCATGACCCCCGGAAGGGTCACATGGACGCAGTGTACCAGATTCTGAGGTACTTGAAGGGAGCCCCCGGGAAGGGACTGATCTTCAGAAGAAATAATCATGTAGGCATTGAGGGCTATTGTGATTCTGACTGGGCTAGCTGTGCTGACGACAGGAGATCCACATCGGGATACTGCATATTTGTAGGAGGCAACTTGGTCTCTTGGAGGAGTAAGAAGCAGTCAGTAGTGGCCAGATCAACAGCTGAAGCAGAGTATAGAGCTATGGCCTTGGGAGTCACAGAACTGTTGTGGTTGAAGAATATGCTGACGGAGCTAAAGCTGGACCAGGGAGCAAAGATGAAGCTATGGTGTGACAACCAGTCAGCTATTAATATTGCCAACAATCCAGTGCAGCATGACAGGACCAAACATATTGAGATTGACAGATTCTTCATCAAAGAAAAACTGGATAAAGGAGAACTAGAGCAAGGTTTGACAAAGGGGCTAAGTCCTTCGTGTAGGTAGTGGTATGGGAGACATCGGAGGAACGATATCACCTGAGGAGGGTGGTGGTGTAGATGAGGAGGGTGGTGGTGTAGATGAGGAGGATGGTGGTATAGGTGTCTCAGGAGTTGGGACAGGCGCAGGCAAGGGACTTGGCACTGACACTGTAGGTACTGGTCCTGTAGTCTGCTTGTTGTTTCTCCTGTTGTAGGTCAGTAACTCCCCCTGAGCCGTAGGTGTAACACTTCTCGTCTCCTCCCTCTGTTCCGCTTCACCTTCATGTTCCTCTTCAACCGTGTCTCTATGCCAAACTTCTAAATCGGTTACCACCAGATTCTCCAAGTTCTCTCTCTCCCCCTCTCGTCTTATACTTGTAGTATGAGGCGTGTTATACGAAGTTCCATCCTGGCGGTAATATGGCTCATGCTCCCGGAAGTGGACGTCCATACTAACAAATTTCTTCTTCTCTACTGGACACTAATGCAAAACTTGTAAGTGGAATAGAGTCTGGAAAGCATATATCACGCCTGAGTAGGCAAGTACCTTAACACGATCAACGTCAAATAACGGCCTCAATAACACATCCTTTCCCAAGATTTGCGCTACAAACTCGAGCACTGGTAGTGGTTCGATAAATGCAGTTGATGACATGTCTGACAAAGATGGGGAAGACAAAGCAACCAACTTTACTAGAAGAAAAAGAAAGAAAGCACACATTCACATGGTGTGAAGTCATAATAAAGCTTCAACTCCACAAAACCATTACCAATGTTGAGAGAGAGGCCCATCTGTGTCGGACTGATGCTCTGGTAGAAGCCACACCATGACTGCAATCCATCACCCAGTCTCTGTGGCCTCCTGATATCAGGTGAATAGAAAGATCTTCCGACAGATATGTACCTAATTGAGGTCATAATTCGGAGACGGCGATCATATATAAACACAATCGTGCGCAATAAATAGTACTAATTCTATTTAATTTAATTACTGGCATTTTTCGACCAGATGTCACCTTTGTTTGGATAATTCCCTCAAGACTATATCAAGAACCTGAATCGCGTCCTGAGGAGAAGACGCCTCCTTTCCTTCTATAAACCGGCGCAGGTGGTGAAGGTTCGCGCGAGCTACGAACTTGATCCCTACTCTGTATTCCTTCTCCCTTGAGAATAATTAACGACGGCAAGATTAACAGTAAGAATCAAGACCCAAAAAAAGTTAATTTCTAAAGGCACTCCACATTTTAGTCCAGGACAACCCAGACCTAGGACTGCCAACTTGTTGGCAGTCCTAAAGAATTTGAATATTAATGTTAGGGCTGCGAGCAAAGATGGCAGTCCTAATGGATTGCCCAGGAGTAAAATATGGAGTGTCTTTAGAAATTACCCAAAAAAAAAAAACCCACACAACGAAACGAAATGAAATAGAACAATGCCTAGTGACCCCCATTCTGACCTCCTCCTAGGAAAGCTTGACAACAAAGCCCTTAGAAGTAAAGGGCAGAAGTCCGGCAGTGTAAAGGCTCTTCCGTCGTAGACCGGAAGCCTCGTGCCCAGCTCGCTCTCTCGGTAGAGCCTGACCAGCTCGGCGACGATGCGCCTGCTGGCGCTCCTAGAGAACACCTCCGGCGTGATGGTGACCTGGGAAAACAACAGCTAAGCTTAATAAACACTTACTACATTGTATTAGAAATTAGTCGAAAACCTTGTTAGCAATCATCCGAATAGAACTCGTATTATACGCGAATTTTTCTGTATCTTTCAGAAACGTATAATACTTGTGTACTTTTGACAGATTCAAATCAGTACGTTAATTTTAAGCATACGAAGTTTTAAACGAGTTCCGTATAAATTATTTAAAAAGTTTGGCACAAAAAACATGGTAGGAATCTGTTTAATTAACCAAATTTGACAACATATTAATGTGAAGTTTCTAACCTCAATATTTCCATTTTTGAATTTTTTACCAATTTTTCGAACTTAATTTATTTGCACTGAGCCGATTAATACTCGTATTTTGCCGTCCCGAATTGTTTTCCGTTTGCCGAATTGCTAACAAGGATCGAAAATAGCTTACATCGTAATGGATCAAATCCTTGTCCTGCAGGTCGGCGAGTGTAACTCCCTGAATCGTTTTATAGAACTTTTGAATTTTTCTGAACTTTTCTTTGGAAGTATCATTTTAATAAACTCGGTTTCTAATGCTAAATCCGATTTTTTTTTGAACGGTTAATTTTGTTCTAATTAGTTTTTAGACATTCTATTTTGTTTAATTATATTCTGGTTAAAGATTATTATTTAGGATTTATTAATTCTGGTTAATAAAGATTAATTGTGCTTTAATTATTAATTCTTAATAATCTTGGTGTTATCCTTAAAAACAAAACTAATTATGTTAAACTTTACATGTTATTTATTAGTTAAATTCATCATGTGCTGATTATCTCTAATTATTGGTAGTGAGTAATTCTTAATTAATTTTATTACTAAGAAAAACCGTTTAGAAATCTTAATTATTGTTTCTATTGTTAAACTTTAAAGCTAAATTGATTGCTTCTATTTCAATTGATTGCTTCTATTTCCCAGTTAATAGATTATTACAATTATAATAGCTTGACAAATCACCAGTGCCACTGTTCTGACTGCTGCATTCCGGCCATCTGTCGCGCCGCCGCCGTGCCACGCCTGCCGGGCCGCCATGCGCCGCCAGTGATCTGGTCGGTACTCCTTTCCTTCTCCCTGTGTTTTCAATTCCCGACCCCTCAGATCCACCACAAACCACCACCGCCATTTATCACACAAGTCATCATCGCCACCACCACCACAAGGCATAGATCACTCACCAGAGACTTCCAGTGCCGCCTCCACGTCGGGAACATTGCCGCCTCGGTGAGGTTGTTCACAGGCGACTCGCTCACCTCCGTTTATCCTCCGATGAGCGCCGGAGAAGACCGCGCCACCTCGCCGGCTAGTGCCACCCGATCAAAGCCACCAGATCCGGAGCCGTTCTCCTCGATGTCCGCGTTTCGATCGACGAACGACCGTTCGAGACCCGAGCAGATATCTCGAAGACTGTGCCTGGAACGTGGGACCGCGCGTTGCCTCTTCGATCTCTGTGCCGCCCTCGATTCTCGAGCGACCGCCAGATCTGGGCCGTGGGACGAGCGGCCGTCCTCGGTTGACTTCCTCCTCGTCTCCAACCATCGTCTTCCTCAGGGCCACTGTCGGGCTCCGACCGCATTGCCGGAGCCGCTCACCATGACTGGATCTGGACGAGCTGCCTTGACCCAGCGCCACCGCCGAGTCTTCAGATCCGCCATCGAGGTAACTCCGTCTCGATCTACTTGTTCCCTTTCCTGGATCTTGGGGTTGTGGTTCTTTTTGTGTTTGGGAGATCTAGGGTTCCTATATGAAGTTTGAGAAGAAAGGGGGCTAAGCTAGAGTTTCGGGAAGTCGGATGAAGGAGAGCTTGGGGAGGGTCCTTTCTGTTGGCTGAGGCTAGGAAATGTGAGGAAATGAAAGTATGGAGAAAGAGGGAGTGAAGGAGTGTGAAGGAGCATGGGAGAGAGAATGATGGATTTTGGGAGATCTAGGGTTCCTACATGAAGTTTGAGAAGAAGGGGGGCTAAGCTAGATTTTTATGATATGCTGTACGGAGAATCCCATCTCTCTATTTACTTTTTCCTTTTTGTCTCATTATGCCATATGACCTTTCGAATTGAGAGCCAGTGTGCCTCTTCGAAAGTTGATGAGTCACCTGGTTGCGTCTTTTTTGAATTTTAGAGTCAACTACGCTGACTTGGTACTAGTCGTTGTAGGCTGTTAGCATATGGAAAATTTTAGATTAATTAGCAGTAGAGTGGGCTAGATTATTAATTGTATTATAGTTGCTAGATTATTAATTCTATTAGAGTTAGCTCGATTGCAACTGAGCAGGCTGGGTGTATGTCTGTTATTTTTCAGCTAGGGCTTGTTTGGTAATCGGATTTCACTATTTGGATTTGGATTTGAAAATCTTTTAAATTCAAATCATGGATTTCAATATTCAAATCCAACTCCAACCAAACATAGGATTTGAATTTATGATTAATAATTAAATTATAGTCATGATCAATAATTAAGCTATTAATTAATTATAATTAATTATAGTTATTATTATTTATAAAATTAATAATTAACGATTAGTAATTAACGATTAGTAATTAATAATTGACGACTAGTTATTATCAATTATAAAATTAATAATTAATGATTAGTTAATTTTTAAATAAATAACGATTAATAATTAAAGATTAATAATTAATAATTAATAATTAATAATTAACGATTAATAATTAATAACTATAAATTATAATTAACGATTAATAATTAATAATTAACAATTGATAATTTTTTATCAACGATTAATAATTATAAATTATAATTATTGATTAATAATTAATAATTAACAATTAACGATTAATTAACTATAAATTAAATATTTTAAAAATAGTAATTATAAATTAATATTATTATGATCAGTAAATTATTAATTAAATTATTATAAAATATGATTCTAATTGTGATTAAAATATTATTAATTAAGATTATAATAAAATAGTTATTAACAAATTATTAATTAATATTATAATAATACTAATAAATTATTAATATGATTATAACAAAATTAACTAATTAACTATTTTTTTAATTAATAATACTAAACATAGGATATGATTATTAATTAATATTATAATAATACTAATAAATTATTAATTAATATTATAATAATACTAGTAAATTATGATTATTAACTAATTAACAAATTATTAATTAGTATTATAATAATACTAATAAATTATTAATTATGATTATAACGAAATTAACTAATTAACTAATTTTTTAAATTAATAATACTATTTTTTATTAATTAATAATACTAATAAAATAGTTGGTTTTTTATTAATTAACTAATTTTTAACGAAATTATTAAAGAATAAATATTTTTAACGAAATTATTAAAGAATAACTAATTTTAATTTACTAATTTTTAACAAAATTATTAAATAATAAATAATTTAACGAAATTTTTAAAGAATAATTATTTTTTTCCTCCAAAATCCAACCAAATCCAAGTTTTGGATTTTGTCATACTTTCCATATCCAAATCCATCTCCAACCAAACATAGGATTCGATGGATTTGTCTCCAAATCCATAAAAATTCAAATCCCACCTCCAAATACGGTTTACCAAACACACCCTAATGGGAGAACTATTGTGCTGTGTGTTTTAATTGCTATTTAATTTTTATTTATTTTTTTGTATTATTTATCTTATGAATACAATGGTAAGGTACACAAATATTATTCTTATTAAAGTATTATTTGTATCTTCCAAAAATCATGTTTGGTAAATTTTAGAATTTTTTCTAATTTTTTTTTAATTTAAATATTGCTTCTTACGAAAATCTATTTCCGTTTAAAATGAATTTCGGGAGAATTTGAGAAGTATTTTAATACTAATTTACGTATTTGTTATTGTTATTAATACTGTTTGAGTTGTGAATGTTAATTATGTTAAATGATTGATTTCGGATTTTATTAATATACAATTTTATTGAAGAAAATGGTAACTATTAACCTAGTTATTTTAGTATTAATGTTTATTGTGGTATTAATTTCAAATGTTTATATTTATGAACTAATTAATTTGCTTAAACCAATTTGACACTGGTTATGCTAGGATATATTAATGGTTTATTTTAATCCTAACTAAATCATGTTAAAGCCTATTCATGGTTAAGGGGCCTATTCATGTTTAAGGGTATGGTTAGATTTAAATCTGTAATTAGCTAATTTTGTAATTAGTAGTAATTTTTGTATTTCGTCAAAACTGTTAGAACAATTTTGGATATGAAAGCCTGTTGGAATTTTAGTGAAGTTCTGTTTTAAATACTGTTTGAAAATTTAACATTTAAAAATCTGTTTTTATTTTGAATTTAAACCTGTTTTGGAACTGAAATTATTTCTGAATTTAAAAACCTGTTTTGAAATCTGTTGGAGGGAATATTTTGGTTTTGGAAAGCTGTTTGAAAAATTGTTTTGAATTTGAAATTCTGTTATTAGTATCCTATTTTACTTAGCCAGATCTACATGTATTTACTGCATAGCCACTATTCTTATTACCCCCAGATCTACCCTAATTTACCTACACTGCCACTCATTACTACACTATAAATAATATTAAATATTACACACATTACAATGCACTGACACATTGTCAGTCTCACTCTCTCTCATCTTTTCTCTCTCTACACGTCATTACTCTCTCTCTCTCCTCACTAGACTGGAGGCTGAGCCGCCGTGCGCCACCGCACCTCGCCGGAGCGCCACCGCACCTCGCCGGAGCCTCGACTGCAGTGCCAAGACTGCCTCCTCGTTCCTTGTGCACTGACGCCTCGATCCTCGCACCGCCGCCAGAAGAGCAGGGAGATTCGTAGACCGCGCCGCTTCGTGGTTCGTGCACCGCCAGAGCTCACCTCGGGCTGTGTTGTCGCTTCGACTGCAGCGCCGTTCTCGAGCGCCGAGCCACCGACATCATCAGGGCTGGGCGTCGAGTCCGAGGAGCGCTGCTTCCTCGTAGTCTCCGCCACCGCCACGGAGGAGCATCGCCGTCGTCGCTTCGACAGAGCCACTGACACGTCGAGCCGCCGCTTGGACCAGATCGAGCCGTTGATCGACCGCCTCGTCGTCGGATCTCCACCGCCGTGCTGTGGATCGACTTCCCCTTCAGGCCGGTGAGCCCTTCTCGATCCATCTCGACCCTCTTCTCCTTGTTTTCTAGGGTTTGGGACTAGGGTTGTGGTGACAGGAAAACTTAGGGTTAGGGTTTCGAACCAGTGAAGAAGATGAACAGATTTGGGGAAGACAACCTAGAGATCTAGGATTTCTTTTAGCGCCCCGCTTTCGATAGGCGACGGAACTTCATAATATGCTAGCGCCGAGTCAGATCGGCCGGGAACTTAGATGGCCATCTGACTCGATCGCTAAGCTTGGTAAACGATAACGCCTTGCGGCATCGATTCAATTCGATTTGGACGGAAGATACGAGAATCGATCCAACTAATGGAACGACTTCTGTTGGAACAAGTCCTAGATGCAGCGGGCTGCGTCTCGGCGCGCGAGCTCTCTATAAGAGTCCCTTCGACGGGACCGGACCGCTGTATGGTTTTCTTGGAGCTTTGCCGCTGGGCTTGATTGAAGTGCTTTCGCGTCGTTTTCAAGGATGCAATTACAAATTTCGATGCAAGGGGAAAAGAAGAAAATCTAACAAAGTGTTGATGCATTGCAGGAGCTCGCGTAACTAAGGATTGACGTTGCGTAGCGCTTCGACGACCTGCACGAAGCAAAGTAATCGGTGGATGATTCGGCCTTCTTTTCTATTGTCCCGCAAACTTATTCCTTGCTTCGAATCCATTCAAATCGAACGATGCCAAGTTAATTGCATGCCAATCCACTAAGTCAAGAACTCGGGAAAAATGTATCGATTTACGAATACAAGTTTTCACATAAACCAGAAAGTTTAAGGTTTACGGAAAAAGATAGACTATTTCAAGTGCTGCAAAATATTATGAAATGTCGATCGTGGGTTATGATGCCTCGGACAATTTGGTGCCTACGGGACGCTAAATCGGGAGTACGACTTGGGGAAAATGTTACGTTGCATGAGTTGGGGGAAATGATAATGTCGTTAAATACTGTCCGTGCTATACAAAACTGGTTGCATATATAAACTGTTCACGCATTGGCATGGTCATGGACAGCTTGTGCACAAGTTGATATTTTTCTCGAATCGATATCCGGGACATCGGAATCGACTCGACCTAGGGGGAATGATTAATCGTGCTTCGGCACTGATGCATTTCGGACCGTCAGTCAGGCTTGCAACCTAGACTGAGCAGGCCGAAATGCTATTGAGATAGTCCCATGTGATATGTAACATCAATGACCGCATATAAGATAGTAACTTGCTCACCTATTGTCTTATGCAGGGTAAATATTATCTCTGTTTTCATGCAGGGACGAGCACGGCCGTGGTAAGAAATATGACAAACTGCTATGTTGAACTGTATGCTTTATTACGTAAAGATGGCTATCGAATATGAACTGAACTCATTTAGTTCTAATAGAAAGACAACTCTAAAGCATGCCTACCCTAACAATCAGAGTCGGTTTAGACGAGTGGGTTCGTCTCGTCCACTTAGCAAGTGTGCTAATCCCATTCCCTCAATTTTCCCAGGTGCGACGGGCGCGCCCAACTAAACTGGAGCTGAAGTACGGAGAGGCGTTTTGAAGCTCTTCCTATGCAGAAGTATTTTGAAGCCAATTCAAGTCGACGGCTTTGTATAAAGGGGCGAATGTATGGGACGGCAAGCGTAGTTCAGGCAACCTGTCGAATGTATTTCCTTATGTTTTCAATCAATGTAGCCGCAACGGCATCCAATGTAAATTACGACTTGCACTTCGTTGCAAGCTATGAATGAAAAGCATTTCTATCTTCTTATACTGCGTCTTATATTCTGATGTGAATTATGAAGTTTCGACTTGGCGTATTAATATCAAAAATCAAAAGATAACCATTTGAGAACTTGTCATCTTGCCTTGCACGAGCGCAACTCCAGGCTCGTGCGGCATCACGCCTTAGCGAGGACGATCGAATCGGCTAAGTAACACCGGGGACGAACGGTTTGTCGACTCGGGGCGTGACAAATTGGTATCAGAGCTCAGTTATGTTTCCTCGGATTTTCGAAAGATGTTTCATTGTTGGAATGTCCGTTGCGATGGCTTGGTTGAATGCTTGTCGGCATGCTGCGTGAAATACAAGTTCCATACAGGTAAGCCCGTAGATATTTTTGAAAAATACTAACGGGTTTACACTGTTTGTAGGAATGACTAAGCGAGATAAGAAAATCGCCGGCCCAACCACCCAAACTGTAGATAGTACGTCGAGCACAAAAAGTACTGGGCCTAGCGAGACGACTATGGAGAAGATGCTACAGTTGATGGAAGTGCAGCCGCAGCAGCTTCAGATACAATTCAAAGCACAATTTGATGCGCAACAAAAACAGATGAACGCCCTGACTCAGATAGTGAGCAGGATGGCGGGCAATACCAAGACGACAGACGAAGAGCCCGAGGAAAAGCAAGGTGATCAAGAAGAAGATGAGGAGGAAGATGGCTCCCCGCAAATGATGAACTCTCCTTCCATGTTCAAAGTGAAGGAGTTTTGCAAAATGAACCCGCCAAAGTTCAACGGCCGAGCAGAGCCCGACGTGATAGTAGGATGGCTCGCAGAGATGGAGGACTTGTTCGATCTCCTCTGCATCGAAGGGTCCCAGAGGGTGGCCTGTGCGACGCTGCAGTTACAACTAAGAGCACATGACTGGTGGGCGGCGAAGAAACAAGAGATCTATGAAACCGATTCCAACAAAAAGATTTCTTGGAAAATGTTCAAGACAGCCTTCCTTGATCAGTACGTTCCTCGCGCCATCCGTCGACAGAAGGGGGATGAGTTCATGATGTTGAGGCAGAGGAATATGAGTGTTGAAGATTATGATGCAAGCTTCTCGAAACTTGCAAAATTTGCCGGCGTCTTCCTGCCCAACAAAGAAGAATGGTGCGAGCGTTTTCAACAGGGCCTCAACGACGAATTGCGTAGGAACGTCATGAACCAACGATGCCAAACTTATCGTGAATCCTACGAAGCCGCACTTGATAGCGAGCGAATCTTTGGCCGTAAGTCACAAAGGGCTGTGCCAGTCGTTCATAACAACTTCAACAAGCGTCCTAACGACGCCGGGGGATCGAAAATATCTAAACGTCCGAACACATTTGATAACCGGAGCAATAGCGGACCACATTGCAGTAGATGCGGTAGGCGTGGGCACCGAACCACCGATTGCTTCATGAGAGCCTGCTTCAAGTGTGGCGAGGTAGGCCATGTAGCAACGTATTGCCTGCAGAGGGTTCAGAATCAACATAACCCACCAAGGAACATTCCGAATCCGTATAAAGTGCCGACACTGCATGGCGCAAATACGGTGCCCGTCAACCAACAGAATCAACGCCACGGAGCTCAAGGCCGAGTTTATGCCTTAACTCGGGACGAGGCGTACGCGTCCGATACAGTTGTAACAGGTATATTACTCTACAAAAATATACATGCTCGAGTATTATTCGATTCTGGTGTGACGCATAGCTTTATATCTACTGATTATACGAAAGAAAATAAAATCACCATGCAATCACTAGATATGAACATTAGCGTTAGCACTCCGTCGGGAGTCGATATGCCTGCAAACTATATTTGTAGGGATGGCCACATTTGCATCTGGGGAAGATATCTATCCTTGGATGCCGTCGGGCTAGACATAAAAGATTACGACATAATCCTGGGCATGGATTGGTTGGGCGCTTGTCGTGCAACGATCGAGTGCGCGGAGAAGAGAGTGGTGTTTCGTCTTCCTGGCGAGACAGAATTCTCATATTCGTGCGGTACGGCCTCGAAGACGGCGATGATGGTATCGGCAATCTCGGCAAGGCGTATGCTGTGTTCCGGCTGCGCGGGATACTTGGCATCAGTTCGAGACACGCGGACGGATAATACAAATACAATGCAGACTGATGTTGTGGCAGACTTTCCCGACGTTTTTCCTGACGAGATGCCCGGGATGCCGCCGGATCGAGAAATTGAATTCAGCATCGACACCTTTCCGGATATACGGCCGATATCAAAGGCGCCTTACCGAATGGCTCCAGCAGAACTGAAGGAGCTGAAGGTGCAATTACAAGAGTTGCTAGACCACGAATTTATTCGCCCTAGCGTCTCTCTGTGGGGAGCTCCCGTATTGTTCGTGAAGAAGAAGGATGGGTCGTTGCGGCTATGCATCGACTATCGGGAACTCAACAAGGCGACCGTACGGAACAAGTATCCTTTGCCGCGAATCGATGACTTGTTTGACCAACTGCAAGGCACGTCTGTATTTTCAAAAATCGATCTTCGTTCAGGCTATCATCAATTGAAGATCAAGTCCGACGACGTATCGAAGTCTGCCTTCCGCACTTGATATGGTCATTACGAATTCCTCGTCATGCCGTTCGGTTTGACGAATGCCCCGGCCGCTTTCATGGATCTGATGAACCGAGTCTTCCGACCTCAAATTGATAAATTTGTAGTCGTATTCATCGACGTTATCCTTGTCTACTCAAAGAATCGGGAAGAGCACGCGGAACATTTGAAGACGGTACTGCAGATTCTGCGTGAAAACAAACTATACGCCAAGCAGAGTAAGTGCGAGTTCTGGATGAGTAACATGACATTTCTCGGGCACATAATCTCTGCCGAAGGTGTCGCAGTGGACCCAAAGAAGATTGATGCGGTGGTGGATTGGAAACGACCTGCCTCGGCTAGCGACATTCGGAGTTTCCTGGGCTTAGCGGGCTACTACCGTAGGTTCGTGCGAAGCTTTTCAAAACTAGCGTCGCCTCTGACTCGCCTCACCCAGAAGGGAGTAGTATTTGAATGGAGCGACTGTGAATCCAGCTTTCAAGAGTTGAAGCAACGGCTCGTCTCAGCTCCAATCCTTGTACTTCCAGACGGTCCGAAAGGCTTTCAGATATTCAGCGACGCGTCGGGAACTGGCCTCGGGTGTGTACTCATGCAGAGAGATAAAGTTATCTCCTACGCTTCACGGCAGTTGAAGCAGCACGAGAAAAACTACCCTACGCACGACCTGGAATTGGCGGCGATCGTCTTTGCGTTGAAGTTATGGCGGCACTATCTCTATGGTGTGGCATGCAGAATCTATACAGATCATAAAAGCCTAAAGTACTTGTTTACGCAACGAGAACTCAACCTACGACAGCGACGATGGCTCGAACTCATAAAAGATTACGAGCTAACGATCGAGTATACGCCGGGCAAGGGAAACGTGGTGGCCGACGCACTTAGCAGAATGTTTATGGGAACACTGGCCATAAACAAGGAAATACGACGAGACCTTGAAGCGATGGGTATCGAACTTGGAATTGAGTATCGACACCTGCACCTAGCTCAACTGAAGTTAGGATCGAGCCTGCTTAGCAAGATAAAGACCGCACAGGAGGACGACTCGTTCCTGAAGAAAATGCGCGAGCTGATTTCAACGGGAAGGGCGATGGACTTTGCGGAAGACGGAGATGGGACGATACGACTAAAAGAAAGACTCTGCATTCCTGAAACTGCCGAACTCAGAAAAGAAATTCTAACGGAGGCGCATTATGCGAAGTACTCGTTACATCCTGGAGGCACCAAGATGTACAAGGACTTGCGCACAAACTTTTGGTGGCACGGCATAAAGAAAGACGTGGCTACATTCGTATCGCAATGCATGGCGTGTCAGCAAGTGAAGGCGGAACACCAAAGGCCAGGCGGCGAGCTGCAGAACATCGCCATTCCCGAGTGGAAGTGGGACAATATCTCGATAGATTTTATTGTGGGATTTCCGAAGACGCCGTGGGGGAATGACGCGATTTGGGTCATTGTTGATAGATTGACCAAGTCAGCTCACTTCTTCGCAATTAAAGTAGGATGAAGCGTCGATCGGTTAGCGCAAATCTACGTCGATAAGATTGTTCGACTGTACGGGGTACCGGCCTCAATAATTTCGGACAGAGACGGACAATTCCTATCGCGTTTCTGGACGAGCCTCCAAGCGGCGATGGGGACCAAACTGAACTTTAGTTCGGCGTACCATCCCCAAACAGACGGATAGACGGAGAGGGTAAATCAAATCCTAGAAGACATGCTGCGTCTGTGTGCGATCGACCTAAAGACTAGTTGGGATACGCATTTACCGCTTACGGAGTTTGCGTATAACAACAGTTATCAGTCAAACATTCAGATGGTTCCATACGAAGTGCTCTAAGGGAGGAAGAGCCGTTCGCCGATATGCTGGGATGAAGTCGGAGAGCGACAAGTGCTTGGACCGGAACTGGTGGAGCAGGCCGTCGAAAAAGTCTGCTTGATTCGAGATAGACTCCGCATCGCACAAAGTCGACAAAAGAGCTACGCAGATCTTCGTCGACGACCGCTAGAGTTCTTGGCCGGGGACCATGTGTTTCTGAAAGTAACGCCCATGCGCGGAGTGATGCGGTTCGGCGTTAAAGGCAAATTGAGCCCGAGATTTGTAGGCCCCTTCGAGATCATTGAGCGAGTTGCGACGGTTGCTTATCGGATCGCACTACCTCCTGCCTTAGCCGATGTGCACGATGTTTTCCACGTTTCACAACTTCGAAAATACGTGCACGATCCAAGTCATGTGGTTAGCTTCGATCAGTTGGAGCTACGTACTGACTTGTCTTACTCGGAGGAGCCTATTCAAATTTTGGACCGCAAGAAAAAGGTGCTACGAAATCGGTCGATGTCCTTGGTCCGCGTGCTTTGACGGAACCATACAGTCGAGGAGTCGACGTGGGAGATGGAGGCGAAGATGAAAGAGAAGTACCCTACGTTGTTCGTCTAAATTAAGGTCCGACCCTTGTTCTTAAGTTTCGGAACGAAACTTTTCTTAGTGGTATATTATGTAGCGCCCCGCTTTCGATAGGCGACGGAACTTCATAATATGCTAGCGCCGAGTCAGATCGGCCGGAAACTTAGATGGCCATCTGACTCGATCGCTAAGCTTGGCAAACGATAACGCCTTGCAGCATCGATTCAATTCAATTTGGACGGAAGATACGAGAATCGATCCAACTAATGGAACGACTTCTGTTGGAACAAGTCCTAGATGCAGCGGGCTGCGTCTCGGCGCGCGAGCTCTCTATAAGAGTCCCTTCGACGGGACCGGACCGCTATATGGTTTTCTTGGAGCTTTGCCGCTGGGCTTGATTGAAGTGCTTTCGCATCGTTTTTAAGGATGCAATTACAAATTTCGATGCAAGGGAAAAAGAAGAAAATCTAACAAAGTGTTGATGCATTGCAGGAGCTCGCGTAACTAAGGATTGACGTTGCATAGCGCTTCGACGACCTGCACAAAGTAAAGTAATCGGTGGGTGATTCGGCCTTCTTTTCTATTCTGTCCCGCAAACTTATTCCTTGCTTCGAATCCATTCAAATCGAACGATGCCAAGTTAATTGCATGCCAATCCACTAAGTCAAGAACTCGGGAAAAACGTATCAATTTACGAATACAAGTTTTCACATAAACCAGAAAGTTTAAGGTTTACGGAAAAAGATAGACTATTTCAAGTGCTGCAAAATATTATGAAACGTCGATCGTGGGTTATGATGCCTCGGACAATTTGGTGCCTACGGGACGCTAAATCGGGAGTACGACTTGGGGAAAATGTTACGTTAAATGAGTTGGGGGAAATGATAATGTCGTTAAATACTGTCCGCGCTATACAAAACTGGTTGCATATATAAACTGTTCACGCATTGGCATGGTCATGGACAGCTTGTGCACAAGTTGATATTTTCCTCGAATCGATATTCGGGGCATCGGAATCGACTCGACCTAGGAGGAATGATTAATCGTGCTTCGGCACTGATGCATTTCGGACCGTCAGTCAGGCTTGCAACCTAGACTGAGCGGGCTGAAATGCCATTGAGATAGTCCCATGTGATGTGTAACATCAATGACCGCATATAAGATAGTAACATGCTCACCTATTGTCTTATGCAGGGTAAATATTATCTCTGTTTTCATGCAGGGACGAGCACAGCCGTGGTAAAAAATATGACAAACTGCTATGTTGAACTGTATGCTTTATTACGTAAAGATGGCTATCGAATATGAACTGAACTCATTTAGTTCTAATAGAAAGACAACTCTAAAGCATGCCTACCCTAACAATCAGAGTCGGTTTAGACGAGTGGGTTCGTCTCGTCCACTTAGCAAGTGTGCTAATCCCATTCCCCCAATTTCCCCAGGTGCGACGGGTGTGCCCAACTAAACTGGAGCTGAAGTACGAAGAGGCGTTTTGAAGCTCTTCCTATGCAGAAGTATTTTGAAGCCAATTCAAGTCGACGACTTTGTATAAAGGGGCGAATGTATGGGACGGCAAGCGTAGTTCAGGCAACTTGTTGAATGTATTTCCTTATGTTTTCAATCAATGTAGCCGCAACGACATCCAATGTAAATTACGACTTGCACTTCGTTGTAAGCTATGAATGAAAATCATTTCTATCTTCCTATACTGCGTCTTATATTCTGATGTGAATTGTGAAGTTTCGACTTGGCGTATTAATATCAAAATCAAAAGATAACCATTTGAGAACTTGTCATCTTGCCTTGCACGAGCGCAACTCCAGGCTCGTGCGGCATCACGCCTTAGCGAGGACGATCGAATCGGCAAAGTAACACCGGGGACGAACGGTTTGTCGACTCGGGGCGTGACATTTCTGACCTAGACTTGGAGGCTAGGGTTTGTGTGCGGCCATGGCTGGACACTAGGGTTAGGGTTTACTCTTGGTCGGAGAAGACGAACTGGTGATGGGACCTAGGGTTTAGTTGAGACCGACGAAGAGGATGAAGATGGAAGCCTAGAACCTAGGATTTACTAGAAAATGAACTGGAGGAAGAAGACCAGAGGAAGAAGGGGAAAGTGTTAGGGTTAGGGTTTACTCGGGGGAGCTGGGAGGCTAGTCCGCCGGAGAAGATGGGTTCTTCTCGCCGGAGAAGACGAGGGGAATGGCGGAGCCTTCGGCTAGGTTCTGGATGATTCGTGAAATGTGAGAGGAGAGAGAAAGGTGAACGGTTAATATCTGAGGAAGAGTGGGTCGGATCTCTGGGCCAATAGGTTGGGCTTAGGGAGAAGGGCTGTATGGTTTTAACAATAATTAAGTTAATTAGTTAACAGAGATTTAATTTGGGTTGGGTATGGGCTGAGCTCTGGGCTTAGGGAACGGACTGGGTTCTGAACCCAGTTAAATTAAATAAAATTATGTGATCCAGAATGGGCTGTTGGTTGTAGAAGTAATTAAGATTTTAATTTGTTTAGTTGATTTAACAGTGGGCCGGGTTGTGGGCTAAGGTTGCTGGGCTGGGTCAGCTCCTTAGGATTGGGCTGTGTTTTAATTCCAAGAATATTGTTGTTAATTTCTATTATTAGGAGTTTTAATTAATGGGTTGCTGCCTTAAAAATTGTTACTATTAATTTCAGGTTTTGTTAAGGATTGATGAGCTATTATTTTTAGGAAGTATTTTTTTTAAATGGAATTTCTAGCAAAATATTACTTGATAAATTTATTGTTCAAATTTTCTAACCACTCTTATATATATATTGAAGGAAATGTATTTTAACTAAGGTTTGGTTATATAATATGGTTATTAGTATTTTGATAAAGATTCTCTAGCTAAATTATTATTGGTTAAATATGGAATAAATATATTTTCTTATGAAAGTATTTTGTGAGTAAAACTATTTTAAGGGTTATTAAACTATTTTCAGAATAAATAGATTAGATTATAGTTAGTAATATAGTTGGCTAATTGTCATTGTTTAAACCCTAATTAATTGTACAAATATAACAGGTGATTCATTACAACCATGCAGTACTATTATCGTGCAACCAAACCGAGGCAAGTACACTCTATGGTTTTGATCAGTGCATTTTTCTTGTTCTTTATTGCTGACACACTGCGACACGTTCATGATCTTTTCTGGCTTGTTCTTTCATGATCTTACTTGTATCTTGGGGTGGGGAAATACTCTAGATATGTGACCAAACCCGGATACTTATTCATGATCTTTAGCTTAGGCCTCACACAATGCACGTGGGTCCTAAGCCGTACCTACATGATCTTTCATGATCTTACCCATAGCCGGTCACATATCATAGAAGTATTTCAAATTTATAACACACATGTTCAGGATTTTGTTCTTACATTAGTTTTCCTATGATCCTGATCTTGATTTTAGCTATAGTCGTGATCTTTCCTGCATCTTTACATAGTCATGATCTTTCATGTATCTTTATAGTCATGATCTTTACATACCTTGTTCTTTTCTTGTTCTTTCAGCATTACTTTCCATATCATGATGTTATTGTTCATTACCTAGAATTGTACTTGCTCCGCTCCTGAATATGATATGTTGCAGGTGAGATGGAGGCCTTGTGCGACACTTACTATGGTCAGGATTTTGCTTTCCCTGCTGAGCCAGCTAGAGCTGCTTGTGACCTAGAGGCTGCAGAAGCTTAGTGCTTCTTTAGTATTTCTTATTATTTTCCATGTATAGAGACTAGCAGACTCTTTCATTAGTTTGAATGTAATAATTCAGATATTGTACTTTACTCTGGTTGGGACATTTATATTGATGCTGTGATTCATTCATATTCATATTATCTGGTTAGTTTTCCTAGATTGGTACAGCTTACTTTGTTGTGTCTAACAACAAAGGATGGGCATGTCTGACTCGTATCCGGTTATTCGGGAGCGTGCCGTCGAGGTAACCGTCGCTGCTCCCTCTCGATCTCCTTCTTCACTGCTCTTTCTTCCTCTTCTTTCATAAGTAATTCTTTCTCCCTCCTCTTTCATGATGATATTATACATTTGGGCGAGCAGAGGTGGGCCTGTGCTCCTCGAGATTTGAGGAGTCTTTACTTGACTCTTCAAAATTTGAAGAGCCAAGTCTGTTGCATTTTTATGTATGTACAGTGTTGTATATACTAGTTTGAATAATGTTAAGTATAGTATAATTCATGTATTGACTAAAATTATATGTAAGCTAGATATAGATGTTTATTAGTAATTGTAAAGTATTAATAAGAAATTAAATTCACATTATTTCATTAATATTTATCATGTATATTAAATGATTATATAATAAATATTTTTGCAAAGGACTTTGAATCCAATTAGTTCAAAAGGAATTTTTGACACCTAGATTCTTTCCATAAAATTTTATCTATTAAAATTATTTTTTATCTACAAATTATTTACTAAGGATTTAGTCTCTAATGGTATACTACATTTTTCTAAATGTTCTACAAAGAATTATTTTGCTAACATATATTGTTTTTAGCTAAACCTACTTCTAACTTGGTGTAGTTACTTATATGCTAAATAGTTGTAGATATTGCTAATGATATTTTATAATATTTTTTGTTAAAATATAGTTAAGGAATTTTTATAGGTATTTATCTGGATTAAAGCTAGGATATATTTTTTTAAAAAATATTGATAGCTAATACATGTATAGTTAGCTGGTATAGTTATAAATGGTTAAATTAGCTATGTGTACAGATGGTTAGCAAATAGATAGCTAGATAATGCCATTGACTAGAATTTAACCTATTCTTGTCCTAATTCTAGGTGGACATAGAGATTTAACTTCATACTCTCGATCTCCAAAACAAGGCAAGTACACCGACTCGAACCCTTTACTCTGTATTTCTGTCTTGCTTCATGTTCTCATATTGACACGTTGTACACACGATTGTTCATTGTTCATCGTTCATTGTTCATAGTTCATTGTTCTTTACTTGTACATTGGATGGGAAAATACTACAGATATGTGACCAATCCTATCTTAGCTAGGCATTGACTAATAGCTTAGGTCTCACATCGTGTACGTGGGACTCTAAATCGTACCATTATTCATCTACTCTTGTTCATTGTTTACCCAGCCGGTCACATATTCTGATAGTTATTTCAAACGCATGTTACACTGATAGTCTAGTTCATTGTTCAGGATCTGGTACTATAGTTTCATCGTTATTCATGTACTACAGTTTCATATTCCTGTCTTGTACCATAGTTCATATTGTGATTCTTTTTTATGCATTTCAGTTTACATTGTTTAGTGCTTCTTGTCAGGGTTGTACTTTGCTCTTTTCCTGACGGGATACGTTGCAGGTATCTTGAGGTTATGGTACCACCTTGGGCTAGAGCCCGAAGATGGTGGAGTTTCTATTTCAGTATGGACTTAGATTGCAGAGATATAGTTAGACTTTTCTTAGATTTGTTTATAGTTTATCATGTATTGTATTGAGGATTCAGGATTGTATTATTGTATTCTGGTTACCGGATTTGTCTTTGGATGATATTGTATGATTTGGTAGATTGTGGAGATTTGTTCTGGGAACGTGTATAGAAGCTGTGTTGTTTTAGGTATCTTGTATCTTGAAGTTTTTCTTAGAATTGAACAGCTTACTTGGTTGTGTCCATCGACGAAGGCTGGGCGTGTCCGACTCGTGTTCGATTATTCGGGAGCGGGTCGTGACAGAGGAGGCTTCGATGAGGGAGAAGATACGCTGCGGGCCGCCGAAGTGGAGGAAGGGCTCGAGGTGGGGGGAGTCTTCGCCGACGATCAAGTTGCGGACGAGGCGGAGGTGGGTTGACGTGTGGTGAGAAGGAGGGAGGGGATGGCGGCGAGGCGGGAGCGGCCTTCGGGGGTTCTGGAATCTTCTAGAAGGTATTCTAGGTCTCCTTCTACCCCAACCGGTGCTTCCTCTGCGGGTGCTGCTTCCATCGGTGGTGGGAGAAATTGCACTAATTTATAAGGGTTGGGACTTTAGGACGCGATTGATGGCGAAATGGGGAGAAATTGCACTAACTTTGTGACTTTATATGTTTATCACATAGATACAACCAGAACTTAAACAAGAGACTGAAAAATAAAAATAAATAAATAAATCACTTCTTCCATTTCAACATAATATCTAATTAAAAGATAAAATGACAACTATAATCTGTATAAAATATATATATATGTTTGAGTAAATTGTTCAAATGATGTTGATGTTTGATAATTTAGATAGAAATCGTGAAAAATTTCCATGTAATATCTTATTTTTAGGATTTGTTTTTGTCTTGACCAGTTGATACATCGACAGATTTTGTACTCGAGAAAAGCTTTTTTTTTCACAGGGGTGAGCAATTTTCGGGTTTGAAACCGAAAATCGATCCGACCCGAACCATTTTAGCAAAACGGGTCGGGTTTACGAAATTCGGGTCGGCAACCGGTTCTTTGAACTGGAAAAAGCGATTAACGGGTCGGATTGTGGGTTTACAAACAAAATTAGTTAACCAAAAACTGATAAGAAATGTAAATTTTCAAATTTACGCCCCTTCATTTGTCCCTAAGTATAGAAACAAATCTCTCTCTCTCTCTCTCTATCCATTTCATTTTCACCCCCTCTGGTCGCAGTCCCTCGACTCTCTCTCTCTCTCTCTCTCTCTCCCCCTTCCCAGGCTCACTGATCTCGAGATCTAACATAGATCTGTCGAGAGCTAATCTTGATCTGTTTAAGTGTGCAGGTCGAGTTTAAAAATTCGTAAATTTGGGTCGGCTGTCGGTTCTCTGAATCCTTATTCTGGTAAGTAAACTCATAACCTGAAATTGTCGATATTATTTGTTTTACAAATTTTTATTTCTTTAATTTCTTTTTTCTTTTAAAAATTAGTATATGTTATTTATGCATGAATTATGGAAGGAGGATACCAAAAAAAACAATAACTGCAAATGACTGTAGCACTTGCCCCCTTGTTCTTGTTGTCTCGAAACATAATAATTATTAAGGCACATCATACCACGGTTGTTCACAATTAACCTAAAATATGTTAACCAACCAAATTTAAAACATAAGAAGTTAACAAACTGTATCTAAAACTCAAATAGTTGCACAAAGATCCAAGCAAGAATACAACTCACGTTATGAAATGTTAACTCGCTTCGCACGTCCGCTCTTCTCGTCAACCTCGACCTTCAAACCCAGTTCAGTGATTTCAGACGTGTCGACAGGCCCCTGTAGCTGGAGCTCGCTCACTTTCCGTTGGTTCTCTGCATTCCCTTCCAGCAAATTCCTTATCGCCAACAGCCCCCACTCTCTCAGGAATGGATTGTCGTCGTCCACGATGCACTGCTGCATCAGCAGTAGGATCTCGCTCCTCTTCCTGACCTCATTTTGAGAACGCTTCCACCGGTACAAACAATTGGCGATGATAGAAACGTCTCTCCAGAACCCTTCGTAAGGGCAGCCTTCGCAGGGCCGGCCGAAGTCGACGGACCACATTTTCTAACGATCGACGGCGGACCGAGCTCGTCGATTGCAGTTAGCACAAACTCCAAGAGACCCAAACTCAGTAACGAGTCGACCGGATGTGCTTTCGTTCCTAGGTCAGGGTCCTCCCAGGCGCACACGTCCCTCAGTATCGTGAGCGAGTAGCCGAGAACGTCCGTCGCCGACGAACGGGTGGGGAGGGCGGAACCGCATCCGGAGCCAACTCCTGCAGCGACAGCAGCAGTATAGGCCTGTCTCGCGACTTCCAGAACGGCGAGCGCGAAGCCGACGGTCACGGCGACTTTCTTCGACCGCAAGGTCAAGGTCTTTGACAGAATGAGTAAGAGGAACGTCTGCTCGGGGAGCCGTAGCTTTCGGAACAAGAGATGGAAGTGGGGCTTCTCGATGCAGATCTGGGCGAGAAGCCACTCGAGCCACTCTCTTGGTACCCAACTGCAGTCGATCAAAAAAATAGAGTAGAATTAGAGTTCCGTCTATGGTGACAATCAAGGGGGGAGAGAAAAAAAAGTAATTTTTATAACGGTGGAGGCGGTGGCGATGAGTTCGGCGAGGACGGGGAGACTGGTTGCCGGATCGGAAAGGTCCAGCGAGAAGGAGGAGTTGTAAAGGAGGATGCAGAGGGGGTCGAGGATGCGGGAGTAGCGGACGCGGGAGAGGGAGAGGAGGAGGGAGGGGGAGAGGGGGTACCCACAGCGAGGAAGAGGAGAGGGAGAGGGAGAGGTTGGCGAGGACCTGGAGAGCGGCGCGAAGGAGTTCGAGATCGGGGGAGGCTTCGAGGAGGGAGGAGATGCGCTGCAGGACGCCGAAGCGGAGGAAGGGCTCGAGGTGGAGGGAGTCTTCACCGGCGAGCAAGTTGCGGACGAGGCAGAGGTGGGGTTGACGTGTGGTGAGGAGGAGGGAGGGGATGGCGGCGAGGCGGGAGCGGCCTTCGAGGGTTCTGGAATCTTCTAGAAGGGATTCTAGGTCTCCTTCTACTCCGACCAGTGCTTCCTCTGCGGGTGCTGCTTCCATCGGTGACGGAAGAAATTGTACTAATGTAGAAGGGTTGGGGCTTTAGGATGCGATTAATGGAGAAACGGGAAGAAATTGCACTAACTTTGTGACTTTAAATGTTTATCACATAGATACAACCAGAACTTAGACGAGAGACTGAAAAATAAAAAATAAAAAAAATAAATCACCTTCTTCCATTTCAACATAATATCTAATTAAAAGATAAAATGACAACTATAATCTGTATAAAATATATATATTTGTTTGAGTAAATTGTTCAAATTATGTTGATGTTTGATATTTTAGATAGAAATCGTGAAAAATTGCCATATAATATCTTATTTTTAGGATTTGTTTTTGTCTTGACCAGTTGATACGTCGACATATTTTGTACTCGAGAAAAGCTATTTTTTCACAGGTGTGAGCAATTTTCGGGTTTGAAACCGAAAATCGATCCAACCCGAACCATTTTAGCAAAACGGGTCGGGTTTACGAAATTCGGGTCGGCAACCGGTTCTTTGAACTGGAAAAAGCAATTAACGGGTCGGATTGTGGGTTTACAAAGAAAGGCAATTAACCGAAAACTGATAAGAAATGTAAATTTCCAAATTTACGCTCCTTCATTTGTCCCTAAGTATAGAAACAAATCTCTCTCTCTCTCTCTCTCCATTTCATTTTTACCCCCTCTGGTCGCAGTCTCTCGACTCTCTCTCTCCCTCTCTCTCTCCCCCTTCCCAGGCTCACTGATCTTGAGATCTAACATAGATCCGTCGAGAGCTAATCTTGATCTGTTTAAGTATGCAGTTCGAGTTTAAAAATTCGTAAATTTGGGTCGGTTGTCGGTTCTCTGAATCCTTATTCTGGTAAGTAGACTCATAACCTAAAATTGTCGATATTATTTGTTTTACAAATTTTTATTTCTTTAATTTCTTTTTTCTTTTAAAAATTAGTATATGTTATTTATGCATGAATTATGGAAGGAGGATACCAAAAAAATAATAACTGCAAATGACTGTAGCACTTGCCCCCTTGTTCTTGTTGTCTCGAAACATAATAATTATTAAGGCACATCATACCACGGTTGTTCACAATTAACCTAAAATATGTTAACCAACCAAATTTAAAACATAAGAAGTTAACAAACTGTATCTAAAACTCAAATAGTTGTACAAAGATCCAAGCAAGAACAAAACTCACGTTATGAAATGTTAACTCGCTTCGCACGTCCGCTCTTCTCGTCAACCTCGACCTTCAAACCCAGTTCAGTGATTTCAGACGTATCGACAGGCCCCTGTAGCTAGAGCTCGCTCACTTTCTATTGGTTCTCTGCATTCCCTTCCAGCAAATTCCTTATCGCCAACAACCCCCACTCTCTCAGGAACGGATTATCGTCGTCCACGACGCACTGCTGCATCAGCAGAAAGATCCCGCTCCTCTTCATGACCTCATCTTGAGCATGCTTCCTCCGGTACAAATAATTGGCGATGATAGAAACGTCTCTCCAGAACCCATCGTAAGAGGGCAGGCCTTCCCAGGGCCGACCGAAGCCGACGGACCACATTTTCTAACGATCGACGGTGGACCGAGCTCGCCGATTGCAGTTAGCATAAACTCCAAGAGACCCAAACTCAGTAACGAGTCGATCGGATATGCTTCCGTTCCTAGGTCAGGGCCCTCCCAGGCGCACACGTCCCTTAGTATCGTGAGCGAGTAGCCGACAGCGTCCATCGCCGGCTAACGGGTGGGGAGGACGGAACCACATCCGGAGCCAACTCCTACAGCGGCAGCAGCAGTATAGGCCTGTCTCGCGACTTCCAGAATGGTGAGCGCGAAGCCATCGGTCACGACGACTTCCTTCGACCATAAGGTCAAGGCCTTTGACAGAATGTGTAAGAGGAACGCCTACTCGGGGAGTCGTAG
Source organism: Iris pallida (assembly GCA_029216955.1). Taxonomy (NCBI): domain Eukaryota; kingdom Viridiplantae; phylum Streptophyta; class Magnoliopsida; order Asparagales; family Iridaceae; genus Iris; species Iris pallida. The sequence goes on from JANAVB010043216.1 coordinate 12,145,741, forward strand.
CTTTCGGAATAAGAGATGGAAGTGGGGCTCCTCGACGCAGATCTGGGCGAGAAGCCACTCGAGCCACTCTCTTGGTACCCAACTGCAGTCGATCAAAGAAATAGAGTAGAATTAGAGTTCCGTCTATGGTGACAATCGAAGGGGGAGGGAAAAAGAAGTAATTTTTATACCGGTGGAGGTGGTGGCGATGAGTTCGGCGAGGACGGGGAGACTGGTTGCCGGATCGAAAAGGTCTAACGAGAAGGAGGAGTTGTAGAGAAGCATGTAGAGGGGGTCGAGGACGCAGGAGTAGCGGACGCGGGAGAGGGAGAGGAGGAGGGAGAGGGAGAGGGGGGGAGGGACCCACAGCGAGGAAGAGGAGAGGGAGAGGTTGGCGAGGACCTGGAGAGCGGCGCGAAGGAGTTCGGGATCGGAGGAGGCTTCGAGGAGGGAGGAGATGCGCTGCGGGCCGCCGAAGCAGAGGAAGGGCTCGAGGTGGGGGGAGTCTTCGCCGGCGAGCAAGTTGCGGACGAGGCGGAGGTGGGGTTGACGTGTGGTGAGGAGGAGGGAGGGGATGGCGGTGAGGTGGGAGCGGCCTTCAGGGGTTCTAGAATCTTCTAGAAGGGATTCTAGGTCTCCTTCTACTCCGACAGGTGCTTCCTCTGCGGGTGCTGCTTCCGTCGGTGGTGGGAGAAATTGCACTAATTTAGAAGGGTTGGGGCTTTAGGACGCGATTGATGGAGAAACGGGGAGAAATTGCACTAACTTTGTGACTTTATATGTTTATCACATAGATACAACCAGAACTTAGAGGAGAGACTGAAAAATAAAAAATAAAAAAATAAATCACCTTCTTCCATTTCAACATAATATCTAATTAAAAGATAAAATAACAACTATAATCTGTATAAAATATATATGTCTGTTTGAGTAAATTGTTCAAATGATGTTGATGTTTGATATTTTAGATAGAAATCGTAAAAGATTGCCATATAATATCTTCTTTTTAGGATTTGTTTTTGTCTTGACCAGTTGATACGTCAACAGATTTTGTACTCGAGAAAAGCTATTTTTCACAGGGGTGAGCAATTTTTGGGTTTGAAACCGAAAATCGATCCGACCCGAACCATTTTAGCAAAACGGGTCGGGTTTGCGAAATTCGGGTCGGCAACCGGTTCTTTGAACTGGAAAAAGCAATTAACGGGTCGAATTGTGGGTTTACAAACAAAATCAATTAACCGAAAACTGATAAGAAATGTAAATTTCCAAATTTACGCCCCTTCATTTGTCCCTAAGTATAGAAACAAATCTCTCTCTCTCTCTCTCTCCATTTCATTTTCATCCCCTCTGGTCGCAGTCTCTCGACTCTCTCTCTCTTTCTCTCTCCCCCTTCCCAGGCTCACTGATCTCGAGATCTAACATAGATCCGTCGAGAGCTAATCTTGATCTATTTAAGTGTGCTGTTCGAGTTTAGAAATTCGTAAATTTGGGCCGGCTGTCAGTTCTCTGAATCCTTATTCTGGTAAGTAGACTCAACCTAAAATTGTCGATATTATTTGTTTTGTAAATTTTTATTTCTTTAATTTCATTTTTCTTTTAAAAATTAGTATATGTTATTTATGCATGAATTATGGAAGGAGGATACCAAAAAAAACAACAACTGCAAATGACTGTAGCACTTGCCCCCTTATTCTTGTTGTCTCGAAACATAATAATTATTAAGGCACATCATACCACGGTTGTTCACAATTAACCTAAAATATGTTAACCAACCAAATTTAAAACATAAGAAGTTAACAAACTGTATCTAAAACTCAAATAGTTGCACAAAGATCCAAGCAAGAACACAACTCACGTTATAAAATGTTAACTCGCTTCGCACGTCCGCTCTTCTCGTCAACCTCGACCTTCAAACCCAGTTCAGAGATTTAAGACGTTTCGACAGGCCCCTATAGCTGGAGCTCGTGCACTTTCCGTTGGTTCTCTGCATTTCCTTCCAGCAAATTCCTTATTGCCAACAACCCCCACTCTCTCAGGAACAGATTGTCGTCGTCCATGACGCACTGCTGCATCAACTGGAAGATCCTGCTCCTCTTCCTGACCTCATCTTGAGCACGCTTCCTCCGATACAAACAATTAACGATGATAGAAACGTCTCTCCAGAACCCTTCGTAAGGGCAGGCCTTCGCAGGGCCGGCCGAATCCGACGGACCACATTTTCTAACGATCGACGGCGGACCGAGCTCGCCGATTGCAGTTAGCATAAACTCCAAGAGACCCAAACTCAGCAACGAGTCGACCGGATGTGCTTCCGTTCCTAGGTCAGGGTCCTCCCAGGCGCACACATCCCTTAGTATCGTGAGCGAGTAGCCGAGAACGTCCGTCGTCGGCGAATAGGTGGGGAGGGCGGAACCGCATCCGGAGCCAACTCCTGCAGCGGTAGCAGTAGTATAGGCCTGTCTCGCGACTTCTAGAACGGCGATTGCGAAGCCGTCGGTTACGGCGACTTCCTTCGACCGTAAGGTCAAGGTCTTTGACAGAATGCGTAGGAGGAACGCCTGCTCGGGGAGCCGTTGTCACGCCCCTATTCGGTCAAATCGATAATTGTCCCCCGGGGCGTGATGCCGTGCAAGCCTAAGTTTCGCTTGCGCAAGACGATTCATAAGGTTACTCGAAACAACAGCATTTGCAAGAGTACGTAGAGAAATTGAACACATTTATGTAAAGAAGGAAACTCGTATTTTCATTGATAATAAGTTTGATTACAGACTTGATTACAAAAGGGGCCTCTCGGTCTTACAACCGACATCGATGAGATAGTCATTCCATACATCTACATCCCTTTTTACATAACAACAAAATGACTCTCTAAGGCCTGGGATCGGCGAGAGTTTGCGAGACATGATGCCGTTGAAATGAGTCTTCAAAATTTTACAAAGTTAGCCTTCGCACTAGCAAGGCTTCAAAGAAAGGAGGGTCGCCTTCAGTTCCTTGGCACGCTGTCCTGGTTCCGAGTACCTGTTGAGAGCGAGGGTCAGCACTTTACACTTTGTGCTGGTGCATGGCAATTTACGTCCCGTGCTCTCATTTGTTGAAGAAGTTAAGTGAGCGTGCATGCAAATGTTTAATGAAGTTTTTAGTCGTTCTACTGTTTGCCATTGATTATAAAAGTACAGAACAATTATCGGAGGACTGAACTTAGACTCACAATACAAACTCGCTCGTACAAAGAAAGCCTAGGGACGAAAATCTAGGTACAGCAGTCTAAGTACGATTGTTTATTTTAGATTCTGGGGGGTGACGATAGAGGCTCGGGAAAGCGACGGCCGCTCTGCCTTACTCCTTGGACGATCGATACGCAGCCTTGACTCGGGGAAGATCTGCTTGGTCATTGACGAAGAAATGCCTTCTTGCTCTCTCTTTGATTGCTCTCCTGGCTTCTCTCTCTCTGTGTATATTCTCTCTCTGACTATGGGGGAAGTCGCTCTGTGTATGCGTATTCTTCTCTGGCTTCTTTTTTTGTATATCTCTCTGTATCACAAGGGAATGACACCTTGCTATTTATAATAGTGGGATGTGATCGCTAGGGTTGCCAATGATTAGCTCTTGGAGATAGCGGCGGCTAGGAGATTGATCAATCCAGGCCGTTCGTTTCTGATTGTGATGAATCAGAACCATTAAGGGTAGATTACACCAAATCCCCATTAGCAATTAATGCTGATTGGCATAAATCTTCCTTATAATGATTCTCTCATATCTGCGAATAAATCAAATTTATTCTCCTGCCACGTGCCCCAGATCATTGGAATTTGACCCGATCTTGGATTGCCATAAATCTGGGAGATTGATCGGCTAAGGACACGTGTCCTGAGAGCCAATGGTGAGACTTGAACCGCATGGAAATTGGGCCGCATGAGATTTGGGCCGCATGGATTTTGGGCCGCATAAGACTTGGGACACGTGTCAGGGCTGTCTGGGCAGTGGCCCCCTCCTTCAGACTTCTGAACCATATGATGAGCCGCATGGACCGCATAATGGTGTGTCTGCTTGAGCCGCATGGACATGATCTTCTTGAGCCGCATAGGGATGATTCCACTCGAGCCGTATGGGACAGCTTCACTCTGAACCGCATGGGAAGTTTTTACTTCGAGCCGCATAAGCACACCAACGTGGCAGGGCCACGTGGCATTTTGTTGTTCTCGGGGGATCGTGTCAGAGATTTCTTTCTCTTCCCTAGAGATTCATCATCATGATAGAGTCATAATTACCTGCTTTGGTGTCAGGTCTGTCAACTTTTCAGAGGGGTCAGCCGTCAAAGCAATTAATGCAGCATGGATCGGAGGGGAGCACTGTCACGCCACGTGTCTTTTGAGCCGCATGGAATGCCTCCGGCCGCATAGCTCCTTATGCCGTATGACTCCCTGAGCCGCATGCGTTTTCTGAGCCGCATGGGTCTTTCTTGGCCGCATGAGTCAATTTCTTTAGTATTTTCCATGCTTCTACAGGACCCCCTTCAAAGTTTTTAATTTGTAAAATTGAAATACTTTGAATAAGAAGCATGGCCGTGCTCTTCTAACCGCATATGAAACCCTGACCGCATAGAGATCTTGGCCGCATAGATTGTTCAGCCGTATAGCTGCTCGCCACGCCATTATGTCATGCATGCAAACCTTTTTGGGGCAGGATCCTAGGAGTTTTTGACCTCTAATTAACTAGTCAGTATCGATAGCCGAAGAGTCGACTACTTTGTACGAAGCGTCGGTCTTGGTCCTCCTTTCTCTATAAATGGAAGGGTATTTAGAATGATTTCTCTCTTAGACTCTTTCTGATTAAGATTTCTGTCTTGCTTCCTTCTTCCAACTGACAAACCACGATGGCACCTAGGGCTTCCAAGGCAGTGAAGAAGGTTGTGGCTAGGAGCAGGAAGTCAGCTTCGTCTTCAATTGCCGCACCCCCCGTTCGTCTTGATGTTCATGTTGTCGTCGAAGGTAAGGACTGTGCGGAAGATTGGGTGCTCTGAAACCCTAAAAGATGCTGCTCTGCTGCATTGCTTCGTGCATAATCATTTTGATGCGAGCTTTTTAGATTACGTGGTCCGCATACACATCCTATGAGCCGCATGGAATATATTCCATGCCCAAGCCGCATAAGAATTGTCTTTAAACGAGCCGCATGAACACTTCTGAACATCTTCTGACTGTTTTCATCATTTCTTATCACTTTTTTTCCGTCTTTTGGTTCTTATAGTGTCTCCACCGAGTGCTGATATTGCAGTGGTAGAGGATCCGTCGCTCCATGGCGTCAATCAGGGGCCTTCCTCTGTTAAGAAGGAGACAATGAAAGAAGAATCGGAGCCTGAGAGGGACGACGTCCTCCCCACTGTCGAGACTGCTGAGGGTGACACCACTGGGAATCCTGATTCTCCCATTCTGGACGAGGATCTTCCTCAGTTGCACCCTTCATACATAATGTGGTTGAAGGAGTTGTATACGTATTTTTGTAACTAGGGGTTTGAGGTGTCTTGTCTGTAATGAAGAACTTTCCTGTAACCGTGTGGATGTAACTGATTTCTGACTGAATGGAATATATATTTGCTTCACTCTTTTGCTTTGTAATAATCCTTTTATCGGGTCATTTTGCGTGGACCCATTGTCCCTAATATACCCTGGTTTTGGATACGGACAATAAGTTTAAAAGAAAGGAACCAATCATACTGACTCAGAGGTGCTGAGGACATGGTGAGCATGAGGGTCTCTTTGACAGGGGGGGTACATAGAACAACTCAGAGGTAATAAGGACATAGAAGTTCTATGTAGGGGTGATTTGTTTTTGGCGGAAGTGGAACGACTCAGAGGTAATGAGGACATGGCCGTTTTGGACATTTGTGGATCGATTACCCTTTTTGTGCACTGGGAGTGTGGATATTAGATCATGAGGGAGGATCTCCTTCTGGAAGGAAGTTCAGAGGTATGATCATACATAACTTCCTACCTGAAAGAGTGACCGGGATGTGAGTTCAGAGGCACCATCGGGTACATGACTCGAGAATCTGGATAATGGTGAGTGTGAGTTCAGCGGTACCAGCGGGTACATGACTCAAAAATCTAAAAAAACTATGAGGGTGAGTTCAGTGGTATCAGCGAATACATGACTCGAAGATCTGGAAAATGTTGGAATCAAAGTGTAAGTTCAGAGGTACCAGCAGGTACATGACTTAGGAATTTGGGATATGTTTATGGAAGAAGGGCATGAGTTCAGCGATACACGCGGGTACATGACTCAAAAATCTGTGAATGTTGGAATCAAAGTGTAAGTTCAGAGGTACCAGCAGGTACATGACTTGGGAATTTGGGATAGGAGTTCAGCGGTACAAGAGGGTACGTGACTCAATAAGTTAGAAAATTAGGGGGTTGAGTTCAGTGGTACCAGCGGGCACATAACTCGAAACTCTGGAAAATGTTGTTTAAACATAGTATTTCTTCAGGAACTTGCCGTTGACGGGCAACATGAGCAAGTCTCCGTTCTGCTTGGCGAGGCGGTAAGCACCATTGGAGAACACGGCCTCGATGATAAATGGGCCTTCCCATTTTGGCTGGAACTTGCCGGTGGTCTTGTGAGTCATGACCATTGGCCTCCTGACTGCCAAAACAAGATCGTCTACTTGGAATGTTCTGACTTTGACCTTTTTGTTGAAGGCTCATGAGATGCGTGCTTGGTATAATTCGATCCTTTGCTCAGCTAGGAGGCGTTTTTCATCTAAGGCCTCTAACTCTTGTAGTCGACGTCGGTAGTTATCATCCGTTGTCAATTGATAAGTGAGGGCGACTCGGAGTGAGGGAATCTGAGTCTCTAATGGGAGAACTGCCTCACTCTCGTACACCAGAGAGAATGGTGTATTCCCGGTGGCTGTTCGAACCGTGGTACGATAAGCCCATAAGCACTCGCCGAGCTTCTCGTTCCAGTCGCGTTTGTTGGAGGGGACAAATTTCTTGAGGAGTTTGATGATTGTTTTGTTGAATGCCTCTGCTAACCCGTTTGCTGCCGGGTTGTATGGTGTTGAAGCGACATTCTGAATGCGGTGTTTGTCGCAGAATCGGTAGAATGCGTGGCTTATAAACTGCGGACCATTATCATGGATGATCCTTCGGGGCAGTCCAAAGCGGTAGATGACGTGGTGCTTTAGGAAGCTGATTACGTTCGAAGTCTTGATTTCGGCGAGTGGGACAGCTTCTGCCCACTTTGAGAAGTAATCAGTGATCGCCAGTATGAAGCGATGTCCTCGGGAGGAAGGTGGGGTGATTGGACCAATGATATCCATTCCCCATGCTTCGAATGGCCAGGACGCCACTGTCGGATGTAGGAATTCGGATGGTTGGTGAATGAAGTCTGCGTGGACTTGGCAGGCCTTGCATTTTCGGGCATAATCTATTGCATCAGCCACCATCGTGGGCCAATAGTAGCCCATCCGGCGAAGGCGGTCTTGCAGCTTAGGACCAGGCTGATGGGCCCCGCAGACACCGTTATGAGCCTCTCGTACGGCTTCTTTGGCTTCTGCGTTCGACAAGCACCGAAGTAGTAATCCGTCGTAGGAGCGGCGATACAGCATTTTCGTCTCTGTATCGTAGAAGAATCTGAGAGAACGCCGTCTGATAGAAGTAGCCTCCTTCGGGTTCTCGGGCAGGATGTCGTAGACCACGAAGTCTATGAATGGTTGTCTCCAATCTGGCGCTTCGTCGATCATCCGAGCAGAATAGCTCGCCATGGCTTGAACGTTGTTCTTGGGGCAGACCAGCTCACGGCCGATTACATCGACCGAATGATGAGAGTGGTTTGGCACTGCTAGGGAAGCAGCCAGGCCCGCTAGGGCATCAGCTTCGATATTTTGGAGTCTGGGGACGTGTTCGATGAAGAATCCCTCGAATGATGAGATAATGCTGATCGCTATTTGGTGGTAGGGGATCATGTCTTCATGGCGGACTTCGTACGTCCCCCGAATCTGGTTGACGATTAATTACGAATCGCCGTATGCTTCAAGGTATTCTACCCCTAGTTCTCTTGCGAGTTGGAGGCCAATGACCAAAGCGTTGTACTCGGCCACATTGTTAAAGCAGGGTTCCGTGAGAGAGTAGGCGCGATTGATCACTAGCCCGGTAGGAGAGACCAATACGACTCCGACTCCGACTCCGACGATGATGTTTTTCTTGGGTCCGGTTCTTGAAGCGCCATCGAAGAACATCTGCCATATGTTATCGTGGGTGGTTGTATTTGAATCGGCGACCTCATCTGGGATTTCTTCGTATATTTTGGATAATTCTGATCCTGGATGGGCCGCCAAAAAGTCTGCCAGGGCTTGACCTTTGACAGCCTTCTGCGGGACGAAGATCATATGATAGGGGGACAGCAATATCGCCCATGTAGCGAGACGGAAGCTGAGTGCCCCTGGTTTGGTCATGAGGACCCTGAGAGGGTTGATTCGTGAGATCACATGTATGGTTTGCCCCGTGACATAGTGCCGCGTCTTTTGAATGGCGAATACCAGAGCGAGGCATTCTTTCTCCACAGCGGTGTATCGGTGTTCGGGCCCGACCATCATTCGGCTGAGATAGTAAATGGCCTGCTCGTGGCCTGCGTCATTGTTTTGTGCCAGCAGGGCACCGAGGGAGTGTTCCATTGCTCGTACATAGAGCAGGAATGGTTTTCCAGGGACCGGGGCCACCAGGACTGGAGGATTTGATAAATATTCTTTGATGTCATCGAAAGCGCGCTGGCATTCCTCGTCCCATACGAATGAGACTCGCTTCTTCATGAGGTGGGTGAACGGTCGACATCGCCCGGAGAGGTTGGAAATGAACCTTCTGATATAAGCTAGCCTCCCTTGGAGGCCTCTAAGTTCACGGAGATTTCTCGGGGGACCCATCTCCATGATTGCCCTCGTTTTCTCGGGGTCTACATGGATACCCCGTGCAGTGATGATGAAGCCCAAGAACTTCCCGCTGGATACGCCCAAGAACGATTTTGTAGGGTTCATCTTCAGATTGTGGGCTCGCATTAAGTTGAACACCGTTCTCAGGTCTTGCAGATGATCCTCCTTACGGCGACTCTTGACGGCGATGTCGTCGACATAGCATTCCACTGTCTTGCGCAAATGTTCTCTGAAAATGATACTCATGGCTCGCTGATATGTAGCGCCAGCATTCTTTAGACCGAATGGCATGACTGTGTAGCAGTATGTGCCAATCGGGGTTCGGAATGAAGTGTGCTTTTCGTCGTCGAGAGACATCTTGATTTGATTGTACCCCGAGAATCCATCCATGAATGACATACGTTCAAAGCCGCATATATTGTCGATCATGATGTCTGTGATAGGAAGGGGAAATTCATCTTTGGGGCATGCCTCGTTCAGGTTGCGGAAGTCGATGCAGATTCGAATCTTCCCATTCTTCTTGAGGACGGGTACTATATTGGCGACCCAATCAGGATGTTGCTCTTCATGAATGAAGCCGCTGGCTATTAGCTTGTTGACTTCGGCTTCGATCGCGTCCATGACGCCTGGGCGAAAGCGTCGTTGTTGCTGCTTGACTGGCTTTGCATCTGGCCGTAAATTGAGTTTGTGGAGAGCGATGTCAGGATTTAACCCCGGCATGTCCTCATAGCTCCAGGCGAACACATCAATGTATTCTCTGACAAGTTCTAAAAGTGACTCTCGTTCTTCGTCAGTTAGGCTTCTACTGATAAAGATTGGTTTTGGAGAAGATTCGCTGCCGAGATCCACTTGTATGACTTCGTCTTCAGTAGGAGGTTCTCTCAGTTCGAACCGCTTTTCCCATTGTGCGTCTAATTGCTGGGCCCATGGCTTTAGCTCAAGGATTTCGGGGATGTCTTCGTCTTCCTCGTAAGCGTCGGTGAATGCCATGTTGACTGACATGACTTGTCTGAACACATCTCCGATGCTAGTATCTGAGTCGGAAGTCGGTGATCCGGTTGAATGTGACTGCCAGTCGCATTCTTCATCTGAGCTTTCAGGGGTCGTAGTAGGCGTTACATACCCTAAACCGCATCGGGTTTTGTTATAGTAGTTCCGTGGTTTGCCCGCCGGGGCTGGCATTTTCAAAGGTAATCGTCGTCCAATGCCGTAGTTCAGTCCTGGCGTTGTCTCTAGATCATACCCCTGTTTCTGCATGAGATATTTGGATTGAGGGCTATAGAGATACAGAGGCAGTCTTCCAGCATCTGACCCGAAGTCGACTTCTTCCATGGCGAAGGGATGCGGGTTGTTCGTTCGGCCGAAGATGATTGGGTGGTCCCCTCCCTCGATTATTCGGTAAGCGTCTTCTACTGGAGTAAGTTGGATAGCGGTGTACACATTTGTCACCTGTGTATGTAGGTGAGTGCCTATACCGTGTTCCATAGCATACATTGTACATAGCTTATTGAGCTCGGTATAGTTCAAAGATAACCCTTTATTGATGAAGTAAGGTATCTTTTCTAGAGGGATTACATCATCTGCGGAGGAAGCGTCAGTATGGGCAGCCACATACTTGGCTAGCTCTGGTTCCTCTTCGGCTACCCCCTGTGTGAATGAAGATTGAGAGGGCGTCCTAGTCAGCTTGATCTTCAGAGGTTCGACTGACGGAGCGGAGCGTGGGGTTGTTGGTAGACTAGCAACCCCCAGTCCGGCACTTGATGTGGAGCGAGGGGTGGCTGGTTCGCTTGAGGTGTCAGACCTCGCATCGGGGTGACGACCTTTCTTAGGCAGGCGTATCGTCAGAGGTCCATCGGAGGGATTGAGCTTCTCTGTTTGGGATTGACCGACTCTCGGCAATCTGATGGTAAGTGGCCCTGTTGTGGGTCTCGGTACCTGGCCGGACCTTGGCAGCCGGATTCTCAACTGCTCTTCCTGTGCCGAGAGGCTGATCGCGTCCTTACGCAGCGTGGCCGTAAGGGGTGCGGAATTGCCTGGTTTGCGAGCCTGGAGGTGGATTGTCAGAGGTTCTGCTGATCCCGTGGTTGCTTCAACATCAGTTTGTTTATTTCCTCCTTCAAGGTGCCTCTTTGACTTTTCGTATAGACAGGAGTCCGAGTAATAAGATTCGACCCCTTTGAAGGGATCGATGTCAGCAAATTCTGTCCTCACGAAGCCGTGCTTGTCGACATATTTGAAGCATTGGTGTAGCGTGGAAGGCACGATCATGTAATCATGAATCCAAGGGCGCCCTAAAAGGATGTTGTATGAAGTGTCGGCATCTATGACGTAGCAAGTGACTTCTGATTGGAGATCGCCAATCTGACATTTCAGACGGATCTTCCCGATTGGGTAGCTCCTGCCCGAATTGAACCCGCTGATGGCGGTGTTTGTAGGGGTCAGGCGTTGCATCGGGATGCGAAGATGATGCAGTAATCCTTTTGGAATGATACAAATTATAAAACTTGAAAAATGACAAAAATACCCCTAGTTTGAAAACTGGGGGTGACATACCCTTTATATATACATACCCTTAAACGACTCTAACATTGAAGCCAAGTGGCCTTCCCTTAGGAATTTCACTCCCGGCTTCCTAGGGTAGTAGGATACTAGCCTATACAATCATTACCTACCAAGTTCTCTAGGTAAAGTGGACATCCAGTCCATCTTACGGTCCATGTTACTTGTTTACCCGTTATCTTGAGTATCGCAAGATACTCAATGATATCGTGCGATACCACTCTCCTAAACCCAAACGAAGTCCCGATTTCAACCTAGGAGCCTACCCACAAAATCTAATTTATATTAGCTAAGTCCCCTCCAAGTTTGGACGCGTCCGACGCTCATATCTTAAAATCACCCTCTCACTAAATTCTAACTCAACCATTCACTCACTCACTCAATCTCACTTTTCAACTCCCAATTAGGACTAGTTTTAGGGGTTAGTTAGAGGGTATATATAGGCGTATATATAGCTATATATAGGGGTATATATATGTATATATATATAGGTATACATATAGGTGTATATATGGGGGGGTTATGGGGCTAATGCGGGGTGCTACTGTTGCTCCAAAAGCTGTTGTTGCTACTGCTGCCATTACTGCCATGGCTGCTGCTGCTGTGGGGGTGGGGGGGGGGGGGGGCAGCAGCCCAATCCCCCCCTTGCTGCTGCTATTGCTCTTCTTCTTCCCCTCTTCTCCCTTCTCTTTCCCTTCTATTCTCCTTTCTAATTCTCTCTATTCTCCTCTCTAATTTTCTCTATTCTCTTCTCTAAATCTCTCTAATATATATAAACACACACACATACAAATCTCATTCATCCCCCTCTCTCTATATATAAATACACACACAAGTATATATATAGACACACACACACACACACACACACACACACATATATATATATATATATATATATATATATATATATATATATATATATATATATATATATATTTTTTATATATATATATATATATATATATATATATATATATATATATATATATATATATATATATATATATATATATGTATATATATATATGAACACACTCACACACACACTAAATATGAATCTTACACTCCACAACACTAACACAAATATGAAATTAGAAGTGCCTAAACCACTTAACTCGGTCGCATATCCGTCGACCGTCCTGTCCATATGCTTCAGATTGGTGAACCTGGTCTGTAGATCGTACCGAGCTACAACATCGAAATACTTGGTCTGGAACCTCTCTCTGAATACTGCCCATGCAATAGGGGCCACTAATCTAACGGCCTGTGCCGTCCACCAGCTGCGGGCAAGATTTAATAACTGCATGCATACTACGGCCACCTTCTCGTTCTCTGGGGTCCTGGCTGCTTCTAGAATCACCTCTGTGTCCTGAAGCCAAGCGTCTGTGACGATCACATCTTCACTTCTATCAAAGAATGGAGGGTTCAACCGCTTGAAGCGGTTGGCCGTGGTGTTATCCTGATGACCTCCTCTGGTCAGAGCATCTGTCACTGCCTGGTGCAAGGCATCTCCTCGACCATCTTGGGAAGCTATCAAGGTCCTGATGAGACCCACCAAAGTGCCATCATCAGGCTCTGCAGGCTGAACTGGCTGGACTGGTGGCTCTCCGTCAATAGGTACGACTCTGGAGGCTACTCTCGAATGCTGGGCTTATTCTCCAGGTTGCTGCTGGTCCACAGGAAGTGCTCCACCTTGCTGATCGACAGGGCCAGGTATAATACCGCTGAAGAAGATGACATAGGGAACAATGAGGAAGGACCAGGACAGACCAATGATACAAGCATATGATCAGGACAAGAATTTTAGGGATTCAGAGGATACGAACAAAGATCAAGGACGAGTACGGATTGAGACATCTATCTGATAAACCCTCACATATCTTGATTTACAAGACCAGCATGGGCCACCACTAAACCATGTCACGCCCCAGAACCAGAATACTGGAGAGCGGGGGCAGACATAGCCAGCTACGTATATTAAAGTGCAACCCACCTTGCTATACGATCACGGCTATCTAGATACATGAGGGTTTGACTACAAGCCAACAGTCTCTTAAGGTCATGAACAAGCCTAGTGTCTCAATTACAAGCAAGTAAATAAATGTTACAAGATATAAGACCACCAAATATACAATAGTAAGGCATCCCAAATATTACATATTCAGCTGATCATGAAGCTAGTCGTTACAAAATGTGAGGACTAGCAAGAGTTTAGTCATACATGAGCAACCCTAGGATCTGTCAATCATGTTACATCCCGTAGGCAGACAGTAGGTAAAGTATACAATACGAGCTAACAGATGCTCGCCGGCCAAACGCCTCAAAAGAATATTTTTATGAATAAGTGGGAGAGCCAAAAATAACCCATTCGTTGCCCTGGTTACGCCTGGTGGTCACTATCGGGCTGGAAAGTTGGTAGATCCTCTGGAGCTGCTCCAAAATCTGGCCATACAAAACCAGCTGGGTCAGATCCTAGAAAGAGCAAGTGCTACAAGGGAAGCTTCACTTAGGAACTAAAACCAGCAGTTAGCACAGAATAAAAATAATAGTATGGTAAAACTTGAGAGATAGAGCATCGCGAGGATACGGTAAGATAACCATGGAACCCTGCAGATAACCAAGTTACAACCCTTAAATCAAACAAGGACCGGGGTTGTAACCCTTCATCTGAACAGAACTTGGTTTCTTCCATTTATCGGCAAGATAAGATAATCAGGACAAGTAACAATCTTGTACATGATCAAGACAAGACTAGACTGGTTATTCTCCATTCAACAATCACGGCCAAACAATAAATACGACTTGATACTTTAACTAACTAGGGTTATCACAGGCCTAGTTACTAACAAGATGCAGCGAGATTATTCCACAGCCACAAGTCCTGCAGACCAACCAGGTTACCCAGGTCAAAATTTTAGGGGTTCAATTCAGGTGGGTACATCATCCAGGAAACGCATGTACCCTTAAGTAGCTTGAAGGGTGCAACATATGATAGTGTGCTGGAAATGTGCCCTACTCAACGGCTGGCTACAGATCCCAAGCACGCCCAAGTAACGGGATCGCCTGTAGCTGGGAAATCTCTTCATGACTACTGTGTTATCCTAGTTATTAGCCTTAGTCCATTTCAGTAGGTACCTCCGACCGTGGTACTCAGGGGTCCCTGTCCTAGACATGATGCAAGACAAGACGAGTTTATTAGTACAAATACATTCGCCCACGGTGTCCAGGTTATTCATTCATGTCATGTCATGCTAGCCATCGCAACAGCAATTCGAGATAAATCACGTCAGATACACTTGTCAGGAGCGCACCACGACGGGCCACCATCATGTCATGTCATGTTACTCACCAAGAGTGCACCACTACGGGTCACTGTCGTGTTTAGGGAAAAACATGTACAAAATAGCATAGTACAAGCATTCTATCAAGAGACCACTACGGGTCACTGTCGTGTTCAGGAAAAAACATGTTAGGAGCGCACCGTGATGGGCCACCATCATGTCATGTCATATTACTCGCCAAGAGTGCACCACTACGGGTCACTGTCGTATTCAGGGAAAAACATGTACAAAATAGCATAGTACAAGCATTCTATCAAGAGACCCAAGTCACACTGAGGGTCACAAGACCTGCGTTAACCATAGTAATAAAATAATAATAATAATCTACAGGGCTTATGAGAGGGCCATACGGCTCAGGATTACTGGATCCCCATACGGCCAGTAAAGGAGAGCGCATGCAGCTCGGGAGGGGGCGTGAGCATGCGGCCAGGGAGGCAAGGGCGCATGCGGCTCAAGAAGTCGGGTCTCATGCGGCCAGCGGAAGGGGAGGGCCTCACGCGGCTGGGGAAAAGGTTCTCATGCGGCCGGACGAGCGTGCGCTTATGCGGCCAGGAAGCCAAGTCTTATGCGGCTGAGAATTATCGGGCCTTATACGGCTGGGAATGGATTAGTTCCTATGCAGCCAGTAAAGGAAGAGGGACGCATGCGGTCAGCAGAAGAAACATCTCATGCGGCTGGAAATGGAGGGGGTCTCATACGGCTGGAAGTGAAGAAGTCCATACGGCTCACGGGGTAAATGGGGCATATGCGGCTGGAATAAGAAGAGAGTCCATGCGGCTCAAATCCACAAACTTAGATGGCTGAGTCCAATGAGTGCGCATGCGGCTCGGAGTGACTCATGGCCCATGCGGCAGGGAGAAAAAGCTGATGCGGCTGAGTCCAATGCAGCAGGGGCTTATGCGGCCAGAAAATGAACTCGCCGCATGAAATGTTATGCGAATTGAGTTCATACGGCCAGAAAACTGTTCTTCTTCCCCTATTATTCCGAGAAGAAGAACCATGCAAGTCATGGCTTTCAAGCTTCATAACTCCTTCATCCAGAGTCCAAATCCGAACTTCCATAGTTCAAAATGGGGCAGAATAAAATTCTCTACAACATGGAACCATCAAAACTTGATAATAACTAGATTAAAAAGATCAAAATCCGAGAAAGTTCGAAAATACAATAAACTTAGATCTACAAGAATTTAGCCATAGAAATACAATAAACTTTGATCTATAAGAATTTAGCCTTTGGCCCATCCGGAAGTATGAGTATAGGTGTCGAAATTAGTCGCTGTTTCAGCTCATGGAAGGAAGCCTCACAGTCATTCGACCACTCATATACGACTCCCTTTTGAGTGAGGCAAGTCACTGGCGATGCAATCTTTGCGAAGTCTTTCACGAAGCGTCAATAGTATCCCGCCAAACCAAGAAAGTTTCGAATCTTACTAGCAGACGCAGGACACTTCCAATAGCTTCCACTTTCTTCGAATCGACTGCAATGCCTTCGAACGAAATGATGTGACCAAGAAAGGATACGCTGTTGAGCCAAAATTCGTACTTACTCTGCTTTGTATACAACTGATTCTCTCGAAGTGTCTGAAGCACAGTCCGCAGATATTCTGCATGTTGTATCCTATCCTTCGAGTAGACGAGAATATCGTCAATAAAGACTACTATGAATTTATCAAGAAAGGGTCAAAATACCCGATTCATCAGATCCATGAAGGCGGTGGGGGCATTCGTTAGGCCGAATGGCATCACCAGGAACTCGTAGTGGTCGTACCGAGTACGAAAGGCGAACTTTTGCACGTCGTCTGACTTGATCTTGAGTTGATGATAGCCTGAGCGGAGATCAATCTTCGAAAATACCGAGGAGCCTTGCAATTGATCGAATAAGTCGTCTATGCGGGGCAATGGATACTTGTTCCGGATGGTGGCCTTGTTCAGCTCTTGGTAATCGACGCACAGACGCATGGTCCCATCCTTCTTCTTCACGAACAATACGGGCGCTCTCCACGGTTGAACACTAGGCCGAATAAACCCTTTATCAAACAACTCTTGTAACTGGACCTTGAGTTCTTTCAGCTCGACGGGGGCCATTCTGTACAGGGCCTTCGAAATCGGTCGAGTATCGGGGAATATATCGATGCTGAATTCGATTTCTCGATCGAAGGACATGCTGGGTAGCTCGTCCGGGAATACATCAGAGAATTCTGCCACAACGTCGGTCTGACCCGTGTTTGTACCATCCTGTCGCGTGTCTCAAACGGATGCCAAATAGCCTTTGCACCCAGAATACAGCATACTCCGAGCAGAAATTGCCGAGATCAGCATGCAGGTCGACGACGCCTCACCACACGAAAAGAAGAATTTAGGTACTCCAAGTATGTAGAAGGTGACCGTCTTTCTGGCACAGTCTATGGTTGCTTTGCACGGTCCGAGCCAATCCATTCCCAGAATTATATCAAATCCTTCATGTCTAGGACTATCACATCAAGATCGATCTTCTGACCGCCGATACAGAAAATCCTGTTGGCGCAGGCTAAATTAGTGAGTATTGGTGTGTCCGAAGGTGTACTTATGCTAAGGTCGAGATCTAGTAATATTATCGGAAATTTGTGCTCGGCGGCAAAGTCCGTCGATATAAAACTATGCGAAGCACCTGAATCAAATAGTACACGAGCAGGCACATTATTGAAATTTAGTATACCTGTCACGACCGTATCTGATGCAAGCACTTCATCTCGGGTCATGGCATAGACGCGGCCCTGGGCATTGGGCGACGGTCTTGGACATTTTACGGTACAGTTTGATGGGCTCGAGGCGCCGGAACTTGATTCCCCGGATGGTACTGTTGATGCTGAGGCGTGTTCAAGTTTCTTCTACGGTTCGGGCAATCTCCATGATAGTGACCCCTTTTTCCACAAATAAAACATCCGCCATTTTGAACTTCAAAGTCGACGGCAAGATGTCCGTTCCGGTTGCATTTGGTGCAGTGAGGTCTCTGGTTCCGTGCCTGTTGTCCGCCCTAGTGCCCGTTGTTCGGATGCTTGGTCACGTTGTTGCCTCCTGCGTGGCTAGGGTGTTTGTGATTGTAGGTATGCACAACGCCGGCAGCACCTGGAGGGTATTGGCATTCAAGGCGGAGGGCGTGGTTGAGACTCCCCCATCGTTTTGTATTTCAGAACAGACACATGGGCATAAATAGATGGTCGTAGAC
The DNA here is from genome assembly GCA_029216955.1 of Iris pallida. Lineage (NCBI taxonomy): Eukaryota > Viridiplantae > Streptophyta > Magnoliopsida > Asparagales > Iridaceae > Iris > Iris pallida. The sequence continues at coordinate 12,163,751 of JANAVB010043216.1, forward strand.
CCACTTTGAACCGTCGAGCATGACTCGCCAGGGAGGACATGAATTCTCCAGCAAATTTGGCTAACTTGTTGAACTCTGTTGCATACTGCGGCACCGTCATATTCCCTTGTCTTAGCTGCATAAATTGAATCTCTTTCTCTTGTCGAATGGCTTCGGGAAGGTACTCGATCTCGAACGCCTCTCGGAAGGTGGCCCAAGAAATTGTCGATGTCTCGTCGTCGTGTCTGATTGCTCACTTTTGTACGGCCCACCAGTCGTGCACGTTCAATCGGAGTAGAAGTTGAGCGCATGCGACTTTCTTGGACTCATCTACGCCCAGAAGCTCAAACCGGTCTTCTAACTCCTCCAGCCAATCGATCGCCAACGAAGGGTCTTCAGTACCGCAGAAGGATGTACGAAAGCTCTTGGTGAATTTTGACACATCGAAGTTGGAACTTCTCGGTGCTGCAGGCACAGGCTCGGGTACCTCCGGTTCGACTTCATTTTGTCTGGCTGCAGGCTCGGTTACAGCATGGGTTGTCACAGAATTGTTGTTGTTGGCTACCACTGTCTGGACAATCTGCTGAAGAGTATCAAGCTGCTTCTGCTGCAACTTGAATTATACATCGAATCGGACCTCGAACTGAGTCTAGCGTGCCTCTGTCTCCCATCGATGTTGCTCATTCAGGCGTTGATTCTCCTCAGCTTGTCATTGTTGCGCTTCCAGCATGCGCAACAACCGCTCCATGGCATCGTTAGAGGGTCTGGGCCTCGAGCCGCTCGAAGTGCTTTCTTCGTTCGTCGCAACGTTCGCCGCCGTGCCTTCTGGAATTTTTGAAGGCAAAATATATTAGTCACGAAACTTATTACGGACTCACTCGTATGGAATGACATATCTCACCGACACGAGGCCAACGATTTTTGAGACTAGAAACTCGACACTGGAGGCCAAGGACGTAAAGCCGTGCTCTGATACCATTATGTCACTCCCCGATTCGGTCAAATCAATAATCGTCCCCCGGGGCGTGATGCCATGCAAGCCTAAGTTACGCTTGCACAAGACGATTCATAAGGTTATCCGAAACAACATCATTTGCAAGAGTACGCAGAGAAATTGAACACATTTATGTAAAGAAGAAAAGTCGTATTTTCATTGATAATAAGTTTGATTACAGACTCGATTACAAAAGAGACCTCTCAGGCTTACAACCAACATTGATGAGATAGTCATTCCATACATTTATATCCCTTTTTACATAATAACAAAATGACTCTCAAAGACCTGGGATCGGCGAGAGTTTGCGAGACATGATGCCATTGAAATGAGTCTTCAAAATGTTGCAGAGTTAGCCTTCGCACTAGCAAGGCTTCAAAAGAAAGAAGCGTCGCCTTCAGTTCCTTGGTACGCTGTCCTGGTTCCGAGTACCTGTTGAGAGCGAGGGTCAGCACTTTACACTTTGTGCTGGTGTGTGGCAACTTACGTCCCGTGCTCTCATTTGTTGAAGAAGTTAAGTGAGCGTGCATACAAATGTTTAATAAAGTTTCTAGCCGTCCTACTCAATTCAGACTTAATATTGGAAGGCGCAACCGAAATGCGACGATATATCTTACCCTCGGCAGAGCGCGCCGTCGTAGTGTGAACTTACCATGTTCTTCCCTGTCATGTTGATAATAAGAAAACATAATAGAGTGCATTCGTGAGGATCACTGGCACGACAAGCCATCCTGGACATATAGCTTAGTAGACAGTGGTCTTTCAGCACAGGTAGCGAGCCCCGTTGAAAGCCACTGCCTACCGTGGCATGCATCCGGCATAGCTATCCGTGTTTCTTCCTAGGCCGGAACAGTCCCATGGCCTCGGAATACCGTCCGAAGAAACAATCGCCCTTGTCGACAAGTTGTCCATGACCGTGCTAAGTTAATTATTATTTCAAAGCACATCTTTAAGTATCGTTGCGATAATCATTTAATCGAATTTTTTCTTAGCATAATTCTATATGATACGGTAATTGTAAGCACTAATATTATATGACAAGCATTTGTATAGTTCGTGTTCGTGGGACGTCGTGTAACCGTTCATCGGAATATCATTTATGTCGTTGCATTACATCTAGCATAGCACATGTCTAGCATCGATAATGTATTAGAGAAGAGGGTCGAAGGAAGAAGGGTCAGCCACTCACCTTAGTATTTACTTGAGGTGAGAAACTGGTTGGCTGCGCTAGACGTTGCCTACACGATCACCTGAAATCGCACAAGCAACCGATTAGAACACTGTGTTATTCAAGAAAATTTGATACGAATGCGAAGTTCGAAATGTAAGCCATGAAAACCATCGAAAATATTCACGAAAACGCATTCAGAAAACAAAGCCAAAAACCAACGCAAGCGGCGTGAAAAGCAGAGCAACGGAAGGTTTCTTCCGACTCAGCCGCAGAGTCTATCCTCGAGGCGCAACCCGCTGAATATGGGACTTGGTTTCGAAGAAGTCATTCCATAACGAGGAATGGATCTTAATTCGACCGTTCTCGTTCGATCGATCCCGACCTATCGGTCCCGACCAAGTCGATAGCGACAGTATTCCTTTCTCGCGCACCCCGTGGACGAACAACGGGGCACGATGTAGGGACGGGGTACTACAGTCGTAGCTTTTGGAACAAGAGATGGAAGTGGGGTTCCTCGACGCAGATTTGGGCGAGAAGCCACTCGAGCCACTCTCTTGGTATCCAACTGCAGTCGATCAAAAAAATAGAATAGAATTAGAGTTCCGTCTATGGTGACAATCGAGGAGAGAGGGAAAAAGAAGTAATTTTTATACCGGTGGAGGCGGTGGCGATGAGTTCGACTAGGACAGGGAGATTGGATGCTGGATCGGAAAGGTCCAGTAAGAAGGAGGCACTACGCCAAAACATGCATTTTTCGACAGTCCAAAACTGTCGTAAATCATATTAAACGACAGTTTTGGACTGTCAGAACATCCGTTGTTAATAGCGCGTCCCAAAATTTAAACGACAGTTTTGGACTGTCGTTTCATAGATGTATAAAACGACAGTTATTATCTGTCAAATAAAAACAACGGACTAAAACTATCAAATAACATGTAACTTGGTTTCCCACTAATTTTTCTTTTTCAACAGGTAAGATATGTCATTTTTTTAAATACAGAATTAAAAAAAAAATTCATTCCATTGATATTAAATCTATTTAAACCTGTTTATCCTCTACATAAAACTGAAATACACCTGACAATAAAATTTCATATAAACATCAACAATCATCAACAATGAAAAAACTTAATCAAATTTGCATTAACTAATAAATGTATCGAGTTTACATAGCAATTTCCATAAAAAACAAAAATTTACTCCAATGTTGCTAGCTCACAACGGTTTCATTCTCATAATGAACAAAAAATATGTTATTGCTAGCTTACAATCTCAAGTGCAGTACAAAAAAGAGAAGTTTAAAACCTCACAAACTGAACTGAATATTTTGGCCAATTAATCATTTCGCCAATAGTAATATCCTCAAACTTTCCATCTCTATCGAACAACATCTCACTGCCATCAAAAACGTCATCGACAATGATGTTATAAGCTTCATCATTCAATGGTGCATCTGTATTCACACGTCCTATAGCAATGGCTTTCTTTCTAAAATTCTTCAAAAGAGAAGTCTTTATGGGCAATGTAGCTTGATCATGTCCCTGCATACAAACATAAGAAAAAAAATTAAGTATATAATAGTTCTTGATTCTTCATAAGTATTAGGATGCACAAAAAATATTATCTAAGGAAAAAATGGGTTACTGCATAATTTGGATGTAGACCTTGAATTTTTATTTTTGATTTACATTGAACATGAGTACAAGATAATTACTAACACATGATACAGTAAGGTTTTACTTTGATTTAGGATTTAAACGCTAATTAGCCCAAACAATAATGTAAGTGGGAGCATTTTCAAGTTATACGACTTCAAGGTAAATAATCAAAAGTTGGATAGCCATTACAGAACTTTACCCAGGGAGGAATCAATAGGAAGATGCAGCTTGTTGCTAATGTAAGGGAATAGATGATGACTCAAACATAAAAACAACAGACAGAAAATGAATGTGAGGGCACTAATTGCATAATCTATCATTATATGTACATCTGCTTTTGCAACTAAATTTCCAGCAGGTAGTTTACATCATCAAGTATTAGGAATAAAGTAAATATGAGGAACAATAATGCTTCCCTATTAACTGAAGTCATGCCAAGGTACAACGAGGTGTCAATTGCAATAGCTACACTAACTTTCCATCATCTTGCATAGAAAAAGAACACTCCCATTGTGATCCTCACCCATTATATATGTTCAGTTGGGTTTGTTTTGTTCATTAGTTGGTGGGTTGCATATATAATTTGTTGGGTAAGGCCAAAAATTCTGTTATAATAAGAACGAGTATGTAAAGGAATAGAGAGCAAAAGTAAAAAAAAAGTAAACAGAAAAAAAGCACCATGGATAAGCAATGAGCTGAAAAAGCATCAAATTGCTATTTACCATGTATTCAAATAATAAATGAAATTTTATGCATGCACCATGGATAAGCAATGAGCAACTACTATAGGCAAATTGGAATCTTCTTGTATATATCTATCTAAGCAATCAAGACTCAGAAGAAAAGAAAAACCCATTTGCCACAAGTAATCACTCGGGTACTCTATAGGCAAATAAGACCCGTAACTTATTTCCCACAAGCAACAATAAAATTCTCAAGTCATGCACTATCAATAAAAAAATAAGAAATTTTGACTTGGATTGTGAAACTGTGATGTATAACAATCATATATAACAAACAGACAAGACTCACCTCAGAAGGACTAGGATTGTGATGCTGTGATGAAGATTGACTTGATCTAGGAGTGTTAGATGATGCAGCCTTCAAAGAAGCTACTGTTTCTTCAAGATTCTCTATCTGATTTAGCAAAGCGTCGTTTTTTTGCTTTTCTCTACGAGCAATCTCCCGGCTTACAGCTGAAGTACGAATCTCCGTCTTTGAAACACCTTGACCCATTCCATGTACATAACCCTTACCATCACGGCCTAATACCTAAATAATTTTTAAAAGAAGAGAAAGTAATTATATAGTATGAACTTGTAAAAAATTATAAACAAACATGAAAATTAATTAGAATCCCACAAACCATTGCAACAGCATCATTATCCAAATCTTTCTCTCCTAAGTAGGGATCTTCATCTATAAGCCTTTTAATTTTTTCCTACAAGATAAAAATATGACAAATATGGCTATTAAGTGTTCATTATTTGTTAAATATAACAAGAAAAAAGAAGTCAAAATTTAAGCTTACTAAGAAACAATTATAAGATATTTATATATACGAGAAGAAACAAATCAGTTGTAAAATGAGGCAAAATTTAAGATGTAAAAAAAATAGGAGAATAAACAAATTATTTAGACCGTATTTTTCTTCAAGCATCTCGCAAGACATCACTAATGGAAATCAGGACTTGTCATCAGTCTAAACTAGGCATATGGTAAAGTATGATGGAAAGTTGCGGGGACTATTAAGAATCATATTAGCAAAATGCTATTAGAAATAAGTGAATCCAAGTGATGCCCATAGACTAGGCAATGCGCCACTAGTTTGGTATTATCTACAACTTATCACTTTTTCCAATAATGATATGAACAATAAAATTAATATGCCAATAAAATTAATAATAGACTTGTTGATATATTATAAAATCCATCCTCCATGAAGACCACCACTGCTTCACACTTGTAGGAAGCAAATTAATATGCCAATAGCTCGTAATAGAAACCTTATACTTGATACAAACTACATTCCAGAAATATATGCAAGGATGTTTCAGGCCGATCTTTACAGAGGATACAAGAAGTGTTACAGTTAATATGCTTTTGCAATAAAACACCACTAGTATGTAACCTATTTTAAATATGCGCAGGATAGGAATTTAACTTTTATAGGAATAGTAAAGCCGATGTAACTTTCCCTACAGAACAGAGTACACCAGAGCAATTGAAGTGTCGAATAAAAGGATTTAACAGTAAAGTTACCTTCTTTATATACACATGAATTAAGAAGCAGCACAAGATCTGTATAAGCCCCAACCAAACTACTATCAACGTTTCTCTTGAATTTGATTTTTCCAAATTTTAACATTATTACGAGTAACATACTGTGACTTCGCTGAAGCATTATGGTTAGTAGCAATACAAATAACATTGAAAACTTATTCATAAGTAGGTCCTTATGTTTTGTTGTTACTAGGTGATCAGTTTACTTCCAGAATTTGTTATCCCATTTTTTGAGACCAATACATCTGTGGTTATCAAGAAGAAACCGTTGATGTTTCACATATATGCTGCAGTATTTGATTGTGGAACTTACCACCTTTTGAGATTAATCAGCTTCATCTGTCTCCATTCTTTATTGGCACTTACCTTTTCTTATTTTGGTTCTTTTGTACTTGGTGATTTCTTGTTTCAGATGGTTGAACCAATCTTGCAGGCGGCAACGTATCCTTTATGTACTGGCTAATTTGACAAGAATCCAATAATTTTCAAAATATTGAAGTTCATTCCAGCACTGTTTTTTACCATCATTTGTTCGGGAGAGAATTTTTTGACCATAAGATAAACAGTAACTCTTATACGAGAAGCCCGTATTTGTACTCACTATCTTCTGTGGCTGATTAATTATGGTGTTACTTTTTAAACAACTTTAATTTTACCTTCCAAGCACACATTTCATTTCATCCTAGCAAAAGTATCTGGCGTGCCACTTCAGTAAGGCTTCACATTTTCTTATGGATGACCAAAATGCTTCTGTTATTGCTTCAAAGAGAGGCTGTTGCCAAAAGCATTAGCTACCTTTTGTAGTTATCTCATATCTACTCTCGCCTTATATTCTCATATATGTTTAGCAATATAAGTTCTCCTTTAAAGTAAACATTTGAGGTAAGCAAGGTTTGCCTGAGCTGAACCTGAACTATGACCTGGCCCAACTTGTATGGAAACTTAAGTCACTTAACTATATATACTACTGTAGGCCATAATATTGTTAATAAGGTCTATATCCTATAAAACCAAGAAATATTAGATAATTTTTGGCTGGCTACTTCATACGTAGGTAATATGATGTGCTAGTACTTTTAGAGGCCTCAACCCTTTATTGGTCCCCATACGACCCATTCCTAGTATCTTCACCCAGATCTAGTGAGGTAGGTTACACTAAACCCGTCTGACATAGACATGTCATTCCCAGTTTGGTATTGCTACTTTGTACCTATAAATGGGCATGCCTCCTATTACTACCAGGTGCCCAAGAGTATGTCCCTATTGGAGTTACATCAGCTTGCACAAGACTCCTGCCCACAGTATTTACCTTCACATGAACACAGGTTTGTACCTGTCCTCCACCGATTTTCCTGATACCACTCCTACCTACAGGACATATACATCCAACTGACACCTGAGATGCAAGATATAGAACTATGCAACTAAACCAATCCTCTAAATTGCCCGCATTTGGCCTTTCTAAACATCCACACCTATCTTGCTTATATGAATATTTTTTCAAAATCGACTGTACTGCATGTCACCAGAACTGAAACATCCTACAGGACCATATACTGTAGGAGCCTATGTACAACCTATGTCTGAAAAGTTTCTTCTACCCCTAGGACTTGGCCCCATGATTGATACTTCTTCATTCGACTTAACAGGTAAACAAACACATTATCAAGGTTAGGGCACTCATTAATTTCTATGACCTGTATGGCTGCCCATGTCCTCTTCTTATTCTATCCTACAATTTGTAACCATCATCATAAAGCCTGTTCCAATGGTCATCTTAGACTGATACCTATTCACTCCTAACTGAATAGTAGGTAGACACCTACACTATTTAGGATACGCCCTGGTATGACACCCCAAGCATTAGAGGGTTTGACACCATCTGATACCCCCTCTCTCCTTCTCAAAATACGATTGATTACCTACTTTACCTGTGCTACTGATATCCTGGGTGCAACCGATACATTAATACGCTAGTTTGTAGGCCGATGACATGTAAACTGGTCTCTTTCCCGTAACCTAACACCATAGGACATTTTGTAGGATTTGCTGCCCCTGTCTATATGGTTGACATATGATATCTTAAGACTCCATAACCCCTGCATAGACTTGCTAAATCAAGTATAGGCCAGCAGGCCTTACCTTTGTGTACAGCCTCTTGCACACTCACATGGTCGCAGGCCACCCTATTATCTGGCTTCCTTCTCTTGTGAATTTTACCAGGTTTGGGCAGTCTAACTATTACACAGAGAATCGTTTAATGATTCGTACTCATCAGTCTTAGCCTAAACAAGTGTCCTACTGTGTATGGGTATTCTGACATTATGAGTCTGGAACATCAGAGAGAAGGCATGTACTTGAACCGATGAGTAACCTTAGAGAGGAGAGGAGACAGGTTAACATGTACCGGATTGACAACAGATAGAAGTACTACTCAAGAAGCTTTCCATACTCATCAAACCGATGAAAGGAATATGGGTTATCGAAAATTATGAATCTGGCCACCGAAGAAAGATTTATTAATTATCTATGGTGAACATATCAGCAACAACTTAAATACTTAATAATCCCCTTGTTAAGACACCAATCTGTAAAAATGCAGTTAATTGTGAGAGACATGACCAGACTGATAGCAAATAGTCATGGTATAATGCAAAAAATACTACATAGAAAGCAAACATTGAGACTGCATACCCGGATATATATTTTCATTGTAAATAAGAATAAAAAAGACTAATTGGTTGTCTGGATTAGTCAAATTCATCATAAATCATATAATGAACAAAACCTTCCCGTCAAAATAGAACCAACTATAGAGCGTTATTCCCAACTATTCCCAAATCAGGAAGGCTTCTATAAAGGAAATAACATATTTGATAACAACTATTAACAAGGCAACAAATTCCAACAGGTAATAGACTTTGCTCCTTACAGAGCATAAGATATGTGTATTGTGTGAGATAAATGTATCAGCAATGAATGGCAAAGAGTAGAAATCCGAATGGTCTTGTTCAAATATTGCAAAAACTAGTAATGCAATATGAAATTTTCGACTGAAAAATGTAGAAGTGATTCCTCATCTTGCAAAAGGCGCTACTCACTATCTTCCGAAGCACATCAAGCAAAATCAGCAAGTTACTAGGCTCCCCAGCAGAGGATTTTTTTTAGAACTCCATGCACATTAAAAAACACTTGGTGTTTCTTCCAAAAAAATACTGATGCTTTCTAATACACTCATGCCTATTTCCAAAGAGGCTCACACTATCATCCATGCGCATCATGCAATAATAATTAGTTTTTTGGAAATCTGATTAGTGAGACCATTTATGGTCCTCACAATTTGTGAAGTGGGCATCCCATCGTTGGGAACGAATATACAACTAACGGAATAAAATGCACAACTTCCTTCATTAAACCCATACTTACAACAAATTAACCTAGGTTCTAAAGATTCAGCTCTTGGCCATGATTACACATTTCTAGACCATCCCAAACAATTTTCAACATCTTCCTTCATTAAACCCATAGATGATACCTTCTCGTGAATGCAATCAATGCAAGTCAGACTTGAGCATTACAAAGTAATTGCCAAACACAAGTCATTGAAAATGTAGGATATCATGTATCACTTAATCATGTTCTGCCATCAATACTATATATTTGAGGTAGCATAATGCAATATCTAACACTTATAACTTGATAATATGGCGGGGAGGTGTGTGGTGAGCGTGTGCCAGCCAGGAAGCAACCTTCTAGCTGCAGGGTAAATGCAATAGGCATAAATATAGTATGGAGAAATTTACACCAACAAAATAAAATCTTGTTGTCGACAACCATGTTATTTATCATATTTTAATACAATTACTTAAAGATGAGGGAAGTTAATGCCATTGGAAGGTATAGAGTGAGAAACTTAAGAGTAGAAAATGATGCCCCATAGTATGGGTAGGCTGCTATAATAAACCTCTCATATTCATTGTCTGAAATCAAGCTCCTGTCGCTTCTTATATCCACCTCCCACATCAAAGACATGAACAAAGTCGACAAGTTCTGCCATTGCCATGAACTGGCCATCGGACACGAAGCGGATTGATCTAATTGCTCCTATGTTGCCTCTAAAGACCGCAAGCGATTTCGACAGGTTACGGGTATCCCAAAGCCAGCAGGTCTTGTCCTGGTAGCCAGTGGCAATTGTACGACCGTCAGGATACCAAGCCAATGCAAATGAGTAGTCCTTGTGGCCATGCAACTCCTGAACAGTCTAAAAGAAAAACACAAAAAGTTAGAAAAAATAGCTTTCTTTGGCAACCTTTATTCTTTGTCCTTGAGCTCATCATCACTGCAAAAATAAAGAGTTAACTAAACACAGTCCAATTAGTGTCCACTAGTAGTCCACCAGGGTTAATTATCCCCCACTATGGCAAGAAGTTTTCTGTCAGGACTAAGTGATATATGCTACACATAGAATAACAGTGAATAATTAGGCACCATACTTGTATTTTTTTTTCTATCTAGCATCTAAGAGAATGATGTTGTTGTGGCACGTGAACCGACATGCTTTTAAGGTTATCAGAAGTAAAACACATGCTGTCAAGAATTCTACACCTTATATGTGGCCTCACAAAACATTCAACTCCATAAAAAGTGCACATTCTGGTAACACCCTTATTGTTGTGAGATGAATTTATGGAAGTTTTAAATACAAAGGGGGGCAAAGACGGACATAATTCGAGGGTTTCCAAAAGGAAAACAAAAGGCATACAAACTCGAGTGCTCAAACTCAAATACCTGGGTGTCCATTTTTCTACATACCAACATGACTCGGCACCCAACCAGCAAATTAAGTTAGGTTCACTACAATTTCTAAATTCACTTTATAATGTTCATTTCTTTGTTGTTTTTACTCCAAATTGGTCATTGCCAGTTCACTTTATACAGATAAATCAAATGTACTCAGTTGTCACATAAATCTAGCTTTGTGAGGTAAGCCATAATTAAGATGCCTAACCAAATACACAGAATAACATGCCATGAAAGAAAGCTTACATTTACTAGCCAACTAAAATGGAGATGTTTGGAAAGTTGAAACTTCTCCATGTCAAAGTCTCGAACTCCACAATCATTATTCGAGGCCAAGAAGTGCACGTAACTGTTGAATAATTTCAAAAATGGAATAAAGGATTAGCTGTAAATGCATTAAAATAGATACAGTCAAATACAAGAAGAGACGAAATCAAGTACCTGGAGTTGTCATAAATATCAATGGCGTTTGTGATTGCATTCTCATCATATGTCGTCTGGCAACAATAGCTTATTCCCTCCCGATCAAGATACTGCTTGCCATAAGCTGGCATACAGTGAATTGCCTTTTAAAATCCAAAATAACCATGTTAAAATAAATGTCTAACTATGTGATCCTTCTACGTGGAGACATATTTAATAAATAACTGTAGAATCTTAACTGATGCAAAAATTACTAACATACAAAAAGAATTGTAGGAATGTGATAAATCGAAACTGATGCAGAAATATGGATATGTACTACATCATGGATGTCCAATATAGAACACCAGTCCAAGGTTTCAGCTTTAGATGAATCAAATATCCATGAATTTTGACATTTGGTTATAGATTTAAAGCCCAATATTCTTAGAGCAAGAACTTTCTCTAGTTTGCTACTATATTAATTTCATCTCTTCCCTATCTATAATATACTCATGTTTTATGTAATGTCATACCAGAATGCATTAGCAAGTATATTACTTCAACATTCACAACTATACATTCATATAGGTAAACACCAGTCTGCACAATATATCATACACATAGATCTTCTTATGAAGGAGAGGTGTGTGTCTATAACTCTTTGCAATACTTGTTCCAAATGATAAGTTTAATATGCTTACTACAACCAAACTATTCCATCAGATGCCTACTAAAACAAAAACTTTCTGATGATACAATGATATGAAATGGATATATAAAACAAAGAGAGGAAAACACCAAGTAAACTTTGTACCTAACGTGCTAGGGCCGTTGGATTGCCTATACTTGGAAAAGGAGTTCTCTATGTTCGTTTCATTGTATATGTGTGCTCTGAAATTAGAGTACCTTGCTTTGCCAATGGTGTGAGCGCCTGTGTAGATAATAAAACAAGGGTTTAACTTGACTTTTGGTTTAAAAATATTAGGAAATTATAGCATTTGGATTACAAAAATGTCCAGCTTATAGTTTAGGTCCTGAGATAATGATTGACCCATATTGACCACTCAAAATCTATTAATAATATTTTAAGGTTAATTAGACTTAAGGGTGCTTTTACTTCTAGAGCTCTCATTCCATTTATTTACTAACAGTTTTTGAATGATCAAAAGTCTAATTAAACCTTCTTTACCTATAAAACATATTTTGATCAAATATAATTGTTTAGATTAGAGCTTCATAAATCAATCAAATTTTATGGTTAATATGATTAGCAATTAATGTTGTCCCTGACACTGGACTGGCGGAAAAGAATAAGAGTAAGTTATAGATTTGAATTTTTATGGGAATCACTAGTAACATATCCAAATCTAAATCGTACCAGCAAGTGAAACCATGTTCTTGGTAGAGAGACCATGTGCCTTGAACTTGGAATGAGGTTGCTAAGGCTCGACGTTGGGGGGAATATTGTTGTTGGTTGTACATTGGCTTGCAGTCCTTGTATCCCTCCTCCCCAGCTTCACATTCCATGTAGGACCGACAAGCTGCACAAAGCATCAATATATATTTACTCTAAAGTAATGATATGATCATGTCTTTATACAACATGAATATGAATAATTTGAATGCATTATGACAACAGACTTGTTTCGGCATTTCTTCAAACACCACGGCTTCGCCAACAAAAAAGATCGCCAACAAAACTCCCCCTTTTTTGTGACCTCGACCAGACCATGGAGCCCAACCTCCGTGCCATCCACGACTTGGGCTTCGACGACCCCGACCATCTATCGCAGCGTCTGCGGCTCCCGTCTGCGGCTCTCGTCTGCGGCTCTCGTCATCTCAATCAGATTGGCAGTGGCCCACCACATCCACCACACATCACCGCCATTGTAGATACCGCTATGGACACCATCGCAGACACCACTCTTCTCTAACCTAAACCCATGTACATAGGAGACGAAAAGAGTAAAAGTTTTGAGAGGAAAAGGTTTTTAGAAGAAAAATACCTGAGGGTTCCAGCGAGATTCCGACGGAAGAGGGGCGGGGTTCTGAGAGGAGAAGTTTTGAAAGGAAGAAACTGAAGAAAGTACTAAGAGAGCATCGAGCGGGAGAGACATGATTTAGGTAAAAAATTAGGGTGGCAAAGTTTTTAATGGACTAGGAGCCAAAATTTTCAACTCAATTTTAATTTAAACAACAGTTTTAATCCGCTAAATTCAAACCTATTGTATTGGTGAAATAGATTTTGATGTTAAACAACATTTTCAATCCGTCAAAAATTTATCGACACTTATTATATGTCATTTTTGGACAACTATAAGCGTCACAAATCGTCCATTTTGGTGTAGTGAGGAGTTGTAGAGGAGCATGTAGAGGGGGTCAAAGATGCGGGAGTAGCGTATGCAGGAGAGGGAGATGAGGAGGGAGGTGGAGAGGGAGGAGGGACCACAGCAAGGAAGAGGAGAGGGAAAGGGAGAGATTGACGAGGACCTGGAGAGCGGTACGAAGGAGTTCGGGATCGGAGGAGGCTTCGGGGAGGGAGGAGATGCGCTGCGGGCCGCCGAAGCGGAGGAAGGGCTCGAGGTGGGGGGAGTCTTCGCTGGCGAGCAAGTTGCGAATGAGGCGGAGGTGAGGTTGACGTGTGGTGAGGAGGAGGGAGGGGATGGCGGCGAGGCGGGAGCGGCCTTCGGGGGTTCTGGAATCTTCTAGAAGGGATTCTAGGTCTCCTTCTACTCCGACCGGTGCTTCCTCTGCGGGTGCTGCTTCCATCGGTGGTGGAAGAAATTGCACTAATTTATAAGGGATGGGGCTTTAGGACGCGATTGATGGAGAAACGGGGAGAAATTGCACTAACTTTGTGACTTTATATGTTTATCACATAGATACAACCAGAACTTAGATGAGAGACTGAAAAATAAAAATAAAAAAATAAATCACCTTCTTCCATTTCAATATAATATCTAATTAAAAGATAAAATGACAACTATAATCTGTATAATATATATATATATATATATATATATATATATATATATATATATATATATATATATATATATATATATATATATATCTGTTTGAGTAAATTGTTCAAATGATGTTGATGTTTGATATTTTAGATAGAAATAGTAAAAAATTGCCATATAATATCTTATTTTTAGGATTTGTTTTTGTCTTGACCAGTTGATACGTCGACAGATTTTGTACTCGAGAAAAGCTATTTTTTCACAGGGGTGAGCAATTTTCGGGTTTGAAACCGAAAATCGATCCGACCCGAACCATTTTAGCAAAACGGGTCGGGTTTACGAAATTCGGGTCGACAACCGGTTCTTTGAACTGGAAAAAGCAATTAACGGGTCGGATTCTGGGTTTACAAACAAAATCAATTAACCAAAAACTGATAAGAAATGTAAATTTCCAAATTTACGCCCCTTTATTTGTCCCTAAGTATATAAACAAATCTCTCTCTCTCCATTTCATTTTTACCCCCCTCTGGTCGCAGTCTCTCGACTCTCTCTCTCTCTCTCTCTCCCCCCTTCCCAGGCTCACTGATCTCGAGATCTAACATAGATCTGTCGAGAGCTAATCTTGATTTGTTTAAGTGAGCAGTTCGAGTTTAAAAATTCATAAATTTGGGTCGGTTGTCGGTTCTCTGAATCCTTATTCTGGTAAGTAGACTCATAACCTAAAATTATCGATATTATTTGTTTTACAAATTTTATTTCTTTAATTTCTTTTTTCTTTTAAAAATTAGTATATCTTATTTATGCATGAATTGTGGAAGGAGGATACCAAAAAAAACAACAATTGCAAATGACTGTAGCACTTGCCCCCTTGTTCTTGTTGTCTCGAAACATAATAATTATTAAGGCACATCATACCACGGTTGTTCACAATTAACCTAAAATATGTTAACCAACCAAATTTAAAACATAAGAAGTTAACACACTGTATCTAAAACTCAAATAGTTGCACAAAGATCCAAGCAAGAACACAACTCACGTTATGAAATGTTAACTCGCTTCGCACGTCCGCTCTTCTCGTCAACCTCGACCTTTGTCACGACCTGCACCCACTTTTCGGATACGAAGCGTGTCCAAGCCCAGCCTACGCCGCAGTGTCGGCGGTAGTACGCTGTCTATACACAAGTCACGGCAAACTAGAATCTTATGGTAAACTATATCTCATCCACAGAATAATCATGTCACAATAAAGGCCAATGAAAAAGATATGAACTGAACAATAATGAATATAACTGAATATCAAGAATCACCGTCACGTCCGGTGGACATAAATCCACTACCAATAGACGGAAAAATAGAGAAATACATGGAGTAACTAACTGGATAAAAACTGCTAATCTAGACCACCTCAACTGCAAGCATGGCGATCTGATGCTGGCTAAAGCCCTATCGTCTGCTCCTGACTCAAACTCGGATAACCTGAAGAGATCATCAGGTCCTCAGAGGACTAGCAAGATACATAAAAATGAGCCTTTCTAACAGTTTATTATGCATGAAGAAAATACGGAATAACCAAGTAAAACTGAGCAATGAATAAACACGAATCTGTACACTGTCTACACATAGATGAACTGCTGAACAAGGACGAGAGAACTCATGTCAAGATGTCACGGATAACCAAATCGAATACTCAAACCCTCGTCCCTAGTGTGGACTTGCAGGTTTGAACAAACTACTAGCCCTCGCCCCTAGTGTGGACTCGCAGGCTAGCATCACCCTCGTCCCTAGTGTGGACTCGCAGGTGTGAACCATATACTACTAACCCACGGCCCTAGTGAGGACTCGCAGGTTAGCATCACCCTCGTCCCTAGTGTGGACTCGCAGGTGTGGACCAATAACTACTAACCCTCGTCCCTAGTGTGGACTCGTTGGTTAGCTTAAGACACAGATAACTACTAACCCTGGCCCCTAATGTGGACTCGCAGGTTAGCTTCAAGATTTCAAGACACGGAGGTAAAGCAGTTCAGTTTACGACTTCTCGAACCATGGCACGACTCAATGAAGGCACAAGTGAACACGAACAATAAGACACAAAGCTAACTGTGAACACGGTCTACAAAGCAATGATACAAATATACAAGCAGGATATAAAAGATACATGTCAATAATATGAGAAAAACTGGATAATAATAAAAGACAGTTCATGTAAATAAAGTTGTATAGAAAGGCAAAGTATACTTGCCTTAGGCCCTGAGCTGCTGTCAAAATCCGTATCAAGTCCAAGTATCCTGTTTATGAATTTTATGGAATCAATACACAATGCTTAAGAGTACAAACTAGCTTATCTACTTAATTCATGAGGTTTCTAGGTCATTCCTAAGTTAACTTGTTTTCCCTTGGTTAGCTAAATTACTTAGTTCTTATCTAGTGCCTATTCATGTGTGGTGACACATGTGTCTCATGCCTCCCTAACTTGGTTATCCTTTTATACTTGATGATACTTGTCTAAGTGTACAATCCTGTTATGTAAATTCCTATAGGCATGACCATATCCATGTATAACTAATATGTGATATACACCACCTATATACCAATGTACCTGAATGTGTAGATGTACCCTGCTGCTATACATAAAACCATGGCTATGGAATCCTTGCCAGAATGTGTCTAAGTGCTTATATGACATGTCCTTAAAATTTCTAGCCAATGTCATCACTCTTCTTAATGTTACAATGATACAGATATCTATGTATATGGAGTGGTCTGCACAATGGTCATAATGAAACTGGAACCTACTGCAGAACAAAGATGAATAAGGCAATTGGTAAATGAACATGGCTGAAGTTCTTTGTACAGAACAGGCCTGAAATTTTTATATGGGATAGGTGCCATAGGACTGCACACAAGCTCCATTTGCACTCGAGAGTTCATGATAGCCTGGTACACCACTGCTACATGTCCTGCAGGATTTAGCCTATCCAAGCCAACTATCATCTACTGCTATGCCTCTGTTATCTGTAGGTTCTGATACCCACATCAGTATTCTCTACCCTACCATAGGTTTTTGGTATAACCTACTTGTTCAGGATGTGAATTGCAGATTAACAAGGAGGCTGATACTCGACATTTCCTAGGGACCCAACTATGCCTACCTAGTACTGTCATGGTGTGTAAACCTTCAATCCATATCATTACTCTACCAATATAAGCTGTTCCTGACACCCACTGAACATGTTAGTCAAGTCATTCATGTGATGTGTGTTACCTATAATTAGCAGCCATGCCCAGGCATTCTATTACTGACTTTCATGTCTTCGACCAATCTCTGACAAATCTCAGGTGTATTCATGGATCAACCAAAACATGGTCTTCAGTAAAATTAGGAACCACAGTCCTATTCCTGATACCAACCCTTGTTCAAGTTCAGGAACCATAACCCAAACCCTATATTTATTGTCAGGACAGTAAACCAAGTATTGCAATGCTCCTGTTAATTGAATTAGACCATACTCAGATATTACATACCATGTATGCTTGGCTAACTCCTTTGCAGGGTTGCAGCAATGTACAGGACAGGTGGTGTTCTAATACGTGAGTATTCAGAGTGTCCAGAACCCAGTTGAGTCTGAACTCAAATCTGGACTCAAGTGCAGTATGGGTATGCTTGGGAAACGAAGGTTTCAAGACAAGGTAATGCAAGGCTATGGGAAAGCCTAATTGGGAAGGCAGGAAAAGCCATATGTAGGATTTGAAATGCAATCACATGAAGTGGTTTAGTGCAGGACACAAATTCAGTGAACTACACCTATGCAAGTATGCTAACCTACAGGGTATGGGAATGATTTACATACAACCAAAAGCCTACTATTCCTTATGATGGACTGAAACATGTGGATTGCTCTGCCTACAACCCAGGAAGATAACTGAACCTAAAGGGATGTTCAAGACTGGGATTGAGATGTTTAGGGCAGACATATAATCACTCTGGCTGAACCAAAACATAGGCTAATCCTATATAGGTATGTGGACAGGTCCATAATAGTAGATAATATAAACTGAACATGTATTGATATGTAGGACACTCTACTGGACATTAAAGGAATGATAAAACAAATATATAGGACAATGCAATATGAGTAAATCCCTTAACACCCTGAACTCGAGAGTTCAAAGTCTGAACTCAAATCTTGGATTCATTAGTACAGAACAATGAAGTTAAGAGAGACTAACCGTAGATGACATAGTACAAGGACTGACCTTGCAAGGGAAACTGAACCTGAGCCTCTTATTGAGCAATTGAGGGATAAGGAATGCCCAGGTAATATTCTAAAGTGGACTGAACCTTAAGTGGACTAAACTGTACAATTAAGGTGGCTGTACTAAGGGTTCACAACATGTTACTTAGGTAGTGACTAAATAGAGAGTTCAAGAACTAAACTGAACTGTAGGTTAATGCAAGACAATACAAAGTATCACTGATACATGTGCGGGTAACCCTCTAACTGGTAGTCAAACTAATCAAGTAGAAATTGCTACTGTCACTGCTATACGAAGTCTTCCCTTTACTTAGCATGATATTTTCGAGTGGTCATGGACTGGAACATGGGTGAAAGGGGACAGAGCATACCATATAGAATGAATCATAATGAGATGTAAGTCTGAACTTAAGGTCATGGTTCCCCTCTGTATCCAGATACTCGAGGAACCCAATGTACCCATACTGCTCTTTCCCAATCACCTATAGGTACAAGTCTGTGACTTGCCTATATGCAGAGTACTAAACTTGAGAGTAAGGCCAAGGTCTATTTGATAACCAAAAGTATTCCCTCCCTTGCTCTGTTTCCCAAGCACAGAGGCAACCTAAGGCTTACACCCATCTCCTAGCCCACAGGTGACCCAATTTAAAATGTCAGGTATTAATTCAGATACCAATTTGGGAAACTGGTACAAAGTGTATTGATGTGTAATCAGGTGTTAGATTCCTGTTCTGCTACTTGCGTGTATTACCAACAATGTGTTAGCTGCTTCAAGAGGTACCAAGGTTCATGTTAACTGATGACGAGAACATGTGTCATGAGTCGACAAATACTGGAAGGGTCTGATACCAGCATTGCCTCGACTCTCTTTTGTGGTATAAATTGTAAATAGAATTATTATTATATATAAATCATGTAAATAAATAGTAGACCTCTAATAAATATAACCTAGGATAGATTGGTTCGGTATTGGGCCAAAACCCGTATCAACAATTTAGACGGGTCATCCACACCTCCCAGGAAACGAGCACGATCTGCTGTATAAATCATCCTTGTATACCCCGTGTTCGACACACGGTCGGGGTTACAGTTTGACTAATTATTTTTAGACCCTATTTGTGGATTGGATATGATTAGTGGACATCTGTCGTGGTGCGTCCTATGCAAACATTTGTGTTATTGTGTGCGGTGGCATGGAACCGACTATATATCGTAAGGCTGCTGGAGAAAGTGACTTACCACTACCAAAATAAGACACTTTAGCGACGCAAAAAAAATGTCGCTAATGTGTACAAAAACGTCGCTATTCAATATTAGCGACATTTTTAGCGACGAAAGTCTTTTGTCGTATATTTGATGGTCGCTAATACAAAAAACGTCGCTATTGGTCGCTATTGCGACGTACGGTAGCGACGTTAGAATACGCCACGTGGAATTTTTATGGTCGCTAACACAAAAAATGTTGCTATTGGTCGCTATTGCGACTAACCTCGGTTGGGAATTCTATGACAGGTTACGCCACGTGGAACATTTCATTTTGTATGAGGTTTCGATCCAAGAAATATAGGGGAGACTCTGGTGAAAGTTTCCAGAATTTCTGATAAGGAATTTGGTTCAAAGATTTGGGTAGAATCACTCCCTCGATTTGCTGAATTGGACTCATGCAAGAGCCTACTATAAGATGCCTGACCTTGTACCTTAGCTAGACTTGTGCTAGTAAGGTAGTTAACCTGCCATTGAGTTCTCCTGCCCGTCGTATAGAGTTAAGGGTAAAGTCCTACTCGGGAGACAATTCGTGACCACGGTCCTTATTTAGTTTATGTGTCATAGATCTGCATGCTCCAAAGTGGTTCATACATTCTCTTACCACTTTTCGATGATATTACCTGTTGACTCTTTATTCCCTAATCATACTACCTAGATGCTACCCTAGCTTAGACAAATAGGCTACCACTTTTCTTATATCATGATTTTTATTTTCGAATAAATATTAGGATTTGGGTGTCATTTCGAATTTGAAACAAAGAACTTGGAATATTGATTGATAAGCTCTTCAGGATCCCTTAGGACCTTAGTAGACCTAGGGTGTATGTAACCCCCGTTTTCGAATACTGTAATTTTTTTTCCAAAAACTTAATGTATTTTTAAAGGTTTTCTTATATATACTATTCACGTTCACGTGCAACGCACGTATAAAAATAATAATGATAGTATTAATAAAATATTTAAAATTTTAAATGATAATACAATATTTTAAATATAATTTGAGTATATTTTACTATGATTTGTTATGTTTTTTTTTAAAATTCTAGATATGTGTTTAATTAGATAATGTATGTAGTTAGTTTAAACATAATTTTAATTTTTAAATATATTTTAGTATTGGTGATTTTTAATTTTTTACGTGACGAGAGATGGTTCGATTATCCACACAAAAGATAAAAAAGGTAGTTAATTACTTTTTTCTTTTAAGAAAATGATTGATGATATACACGGCTTAGACGGCTTAATCTTGAGCCGTTTTGAAGCCTCTTTGTAATAGTAAAGATTTTGCTTAATAATTTAGAGCAAATGAGATAGGGAGTGGCATTTTAGTAATTATAAAAAACTAGGTTAGGTATTTTCTAATTAGAGTTCATTTTTGTTCGCCCACCAAAACTAGGGTGTTTGTTCACCCTCCACTAAAATTTGACACGTGTCAAATTAAATGTGAAAACCACTTTGGTGAGTGAACAAAACCACTTGCAAAGTGGTTTTGTGTGGATGAAATTGACACGTGTCAAATTTTTAGTGTAGGGTGAACAAGTACCCTAGTTTTGATGGGTGAATAAAAATGGACTCTTCTAATTAAGCATGTGTGTATTAAGGACTTCTAGAAGCTTTCCTTAAATAGCCCTAACCAATTTCTAACTACCTCGCCTAATTGGGAGAATAAATCCATATTGGGAAAATTTATGAAATGCCCAAAAATTTAAAAAGTTTTATGAAAAATCCACCGCAAAAGAAACTTTCATCGCGTGCCCAGCATTATATAAAAAATATATAAAAAGGGACGGCATGACCTTTTTGCCCTTCTAATTTATTAAGAATATCCACAAACCCAGCAACTCTTCAAAAAAAACGGTTCGAGTCGTTCCCTCCTCCTCCATACTCTGTTCGCTTTCGATTTTAGGTCATCTCCTCCAAAAATTTTAGAAAAACCCTACAAGAAATCGCTAGCGAATCTCCATTCGCAAGTTTCACACAATGTCGCAATCATCATCAATCGATGTAGACCGAGTTAGAAAAGACGGAGAAGAAGTAGATGTTGAAAAACAAAAGAAAGAAAGGAAGGGTGTTAAGAGGATTGCTCGTAAACGAAAAGCTACAAAAGGAAAAGAAGTACAAGAAGAAGTAGAAGAACAAAAACAAGAAGAACAACAAGAACAACAAGAACAAGAAGAAGCAGGAGAAGAAGAAGAAGATCAAGAAGAAAGAAAAAAAAGGTAAAACTTTGAGTCCTGTTCATTCTCCGTGTATTTTGACAGAGAAAATAAGAATGATCATTCTCCGTATAGATTAACACGGATAATAGGATTCTCCGTGTTAAAATACACGGAGAATGACATTTTCTGTGTATTTTGACCTAGAAATGATCATTCTCCGTGTATTTTAACACGGAGAATGACATTCTTCGTGTATTTTGACCTAGAAATGGCCATTCTCCGTGCATCTAATACGGAGAATGTCATTCTCCGTGTTAAAATACACGGAGAATGACATTTTCTGTGTATTTTGACCTAGAAATGGCCATTCTCCGCTATTCAACCACGGAGAATGTCATTCTTCGTGTTAAAATACACGGAGAATGACATTTTCTGTGTATTTTGACCTAGAAATGACCATTCTCCGTGTTTCTAACACGGAGAATGTTATTCTCCGTGTTAAACGGAGAATGTCATTCTCCGTATTAATACACACCTAGAATGACATTCTCCGTGTATTTTGACCTATAAATGGCCATTTTTCGTGCATCTAACACGGAGAATGATCATTCTCCGTGTTAAAATATACGGAGAATGACATTTTCTGTGTATTTTGACCTAGAAATTGCCATTCTTCGTGTTAAAATACACGAAGAATGACATTTTCTATTTATTTTGACCTAGAAATGGCCATTCTCCGTGTATATAACACGGAGAATGTCATTCTCCGTGTTAAAATACACAGAGAATGATATTTTCTATGTATTTTGACCTAGAAATGACCATTCTCCGTGTTTATAACACAGAGAATGTTATTCTCCGTGTATTTTAACACGGAGAATGACATTTTCTGTGTATTTTGACCTAGAAATGGCCATTCTCCGTGATTCTAACACGGAGAATGATCATTCTCCGTGTCAAAATACACGAAAAATGTCATTCTCCGTGTATTTTAACACGGAAAATGACATTCTCCGTGTATTTTGACCTAAAAATGGCCATTCTCACACCCAGAATGTCATTTTCTGTATATTTTGACCTAGAAATGACCATTATCCGTGTTTCTAACACGGAGAATGATTATTCTCCGTGTTAATATACACGGAGAATGTCATTCTCCGTGTATTTTAACACGGAGAATGATATTTTCTGTGTATTTTGACCTAGAAATGGCCATTCTCCGTGCATCTAACACGGAGAATGCTTATTCTCCGTGTTAAAATACACGGAGAATGAAATTTTTTGTGTATTTTAACCTAGAAATGGCCATTCTCCGTATATCTAACACGGAGAATGTCATTCTCCGTGTTAAAATATACGGAGAATGACATTTTCTGTGTATTTTGACCTAGAAATGACCATTCTCCGTGTTTCTAACACGGAGAATACATTCTCCGTGTTAAATACACGGAGAATGTCATTCTCCGTGTTAATACACACATAGAATGACATTTTCTGTGTATTTTGACCTAGAAATGGCCATTCTCCGTAATTTTAACACGGAGAATGATCATTCTCCGTTTCAAAATACACGGAGAATGTCATTCTCTGTGTATTTTAACATGGAGAATGACATTTTCTGTGTATTTTGACCTAGAAATGGCTATCTTTCGTACATCTAACACGGAGAATATCATTCTCCGTGTTAAAATACACGGAGAATGATCATTCTTCGTGTATTTTAACACGGAGAATGGTCATTCTCCGTGGTTGAATAGTGGAGAATGGTCATTCTCTGTGTTATAATAAAAAAGAATGTTGACATAAACCTAATTGTTGTTTTTTAGGAAAAAAAACTGTCAGGAACAAAGAAGAAAGTGTTTTTCGTGCAACATTCAACCCAATACTCTCTCTTATGGATGAGGTGAAGGAAAAGGGTAGCCATTTGCCTGATGCAGTTATTGAATCCTTGAAGAATATTGGATTCTACAATTTCGTAGATGTCACGACCCGCTTCCAATTTTGGGATACGAGTACGTGGCCAAGTCCAGCCTACGCCGCAGCATCGGCGGTAGTACGCTGTCTATGATAACAATGGTCCACAACAAGCACAACACGCATATATATCATCCACAACTAAGCCAGCAAAAATTACTAAAATATCCAATAGTCTCAATATTATAAATATGAAAAATCCACTACAACTCAGAAAGTCTCGGGAACAAACCCAGATAACAAAAAATAAAATAGACAACTAACTCCATAACTATAACTACTTACTAATGCGAATCCATAAGGAAGAAAATATGCTAATTCGCATCAGTGCTGGAACTGGGTATGCTAGTGACGTCAGGGTCGCCAACATACTCACCGTAGACCTCGGGGCAAATCTCTTCGTCTAAAGCTGAAAAATAGTTATCCAGTCATGATTGGAGCAAGATCACCATAACACTACATTACACAATATAGTATACAAGCATGAAGGAAAGATAAAAGGAATTTAACTGAAGATAAATATAGGCATGACATTGTATGATAAGAAAGTACCTTTGAGACGTGATAACAATATGAAGGTAGACTTTGACATACCACTAAGACATAATGGCAATAAGAAGGTAGACTTGACGAAAGAAGAACAATAGACAATAGAGCAACAATAATTAAGTCACGTGTACTGTGTGTTTTAGAATACCAACTTTCAGCATGTAGACGGCTTGGGATATCCGTCAGTCATACGTGTGGTGCATGACTGATATTATGCAATCAATGTATAGGGAGTCTGTATTCAATTCGTTGACCACATGCTTACTTGTTGTATTCTCCCGCCCGACTCACTCATAATACATGTCCACTACGATAAACATAAGCAATACGATAAACTGTAAACAATAGGAAACAATGAGTAAGGCATGAACATGTATGTATATCCAACCGATTCTAACTCTCGTGTACAATAGTAATCATGAACAATGACAACCATGAACCATAAGAGAGTAATAGTGAAAAGACGACACGAAGATACATGCAGTATAAAATAAAGGAAACATAGGTCATAGTGATACTTGCCTGCTCCGATAGATGATAAAGTCACAACTCAAGACGTCGTAGCCCGATCTACCCCGACACAAAAATAATCACAAGTTAGATCAACGATTCCCACTCTAAAAATCCTATAAAGTGGCTAATGGGTTAAATTAATTAATACTATTCTAATCCTGGAATAAATTATCTAAAATCCTATTTTAATCTATTTAATTCTGAAATAACAATCTACACACAAATATTTGGCCAAAGAAATTCACGGTTCCAAATTCGGGACTCGTGGCACGCAAACCGAGACATATTGTTGACTAACTAGTCAAACATTATGAATTCAAAGTTTAAGTGTGCAACATGATAGATTTCAGCGTCATGAGTGCACTGGAATCGACCGTGCCGCAAAATCATGATTTGGTCAAAAGTTATCGCCATTATGGTTAACTATGACCAAATCGATGAACCGTTGATCAAATCTGACTTCTATGAATAAAATAAAATACTAGATGAAACTCTGAATTTCTGGAAAAATTATATGTTGTAGAGCTCGGTGTCAGCTTTCTAAAACTTCAAACGGATCGCAAAACGGAGTTCGGGATCGCTCGAAATCTCGAAAACCGTGCGACGTGTTGATTTTTGGACAACCGACACTCAAATAATTATTCAGAAATTTGAGATCAAAATACCAGAAAATAAAGTATATATTCAGAAACCTAACCTCAATACGCTTCCAATAAAAAAACGGCGCGCAAAAAGGACGTCTAGATTAACGGCAATCGCTCCGCGAAGTCGAAGAACTCTCCCGAACTCTCCCACAAAAACTGCTGAATAAAATAGGGTTTTCGGAACCCTAAAATATACTAGTATATTTATAGTAAAAGGCTGTTAGTGGCTGGCTAAGTCGGTGGCTGAGACTGTCACGCCCCGCTCCCGTAGGAGCGATCGTCCTCGCTAAGGCGTGATGCCGCACGGGCCTAGGTTGCGCCCGTGCAAGGCCAAGTCCAGAAACGGCCGATTTGATTTCTAGGCCACAGAGTCGCACAGAGTGTCCCCGTTTGCAGCGGAAAATAAATGAACACAAGTTGAAGCGAAACCAAACTCTTTATTGATATTCAATAAGTTTACAAGCGGCACTAGGCCGATATTACAAGTCTCTCAAGCTCTCTCTCTCTGAAACATAAAAGGCGTGCCAAGTGGCTTACAAGATGGAATGATTCATGGCGATATTCCGATACATTATGTCCCGTATATGGTGCTCCAGCTCCTTGCAACGCTCTCAGGCCCAGAGATAGCTCCGCGCCTTTCGATGGAAGCTCCGTACCCGCCGGTGTCTCCTGCTTCCTGCAAGTAGACTGTGGGGTTATCAGTACATTGTTATGTACTGGTGGGGAGGCTAGCTCGCCCACAATGCTATCATTACCGAACACGTTCTATTTACTTTTGTGCATCATCTATCATTCATTGTCTTTCTAATCTTGCCTTAGGGTCATTTTCATGGCATATGATATAACCTATCTCGTGTTACCGACTTCATAGTGTCGCATGAAAATACATTTACAACTTACCCATACTTACCGTCCGGCCTTCCCTGTTCAAAGTAAATCAAGTTAGACA
This sequence comes from Iris pallida, assembly GCA_029216955.1. Taxonomy (NCBI): domain Eukaryota; kingdom Viridiplantae; phylum Streptophyta; class Magnoliopsida; order Asparagales; family Iridaceae; genus Iris; species Iris pallida. Next base: position 12,190,314 of record JANAVB010043216.1, read on the forward strand.
ACAGTTCATATGTAAACCAAGTCATGATTTATGTACGCACTCAGTGCCGTGCTCGTGTTCCTGCCTCAGGTTCTAGCGAGTCATAGCATGTTCTAGCACGTCGTGGGCACGTTATCTAACTCATTGAATAAAGTACTCTTATCATTTTGTGTGTTACCATTCAGGCATATTCATAGGATACTTTATTTAGTTAACTTAGACTACTTTGATTTCAATGCAAGGACTTGCACGTGGATTGCCACCAGCAAAGCCCACTTAACTCTATCTGCACCGGTCGCTGGCATCACAAGCCATTTTGGACATCCAAGCCGTGGTATTTCGCAACCAACGATAGGGTGAGGACTGGCACACACCCCCTTAGTCTCTTGAAATACACCTGCACTTACGTCCCCCGGGTGGCCGAGTCCGCACCCAGGCAGCCCGTAAGCCATATTTTTGATTCCGTCCGGACCGGCACGTCCTTCACACTTTGACCATGCCGCGGAATCCCTTTTTCTCTACGGTCACAGCATACGCCACCCCTCGCTCGTGCCGTTTGTCCACGACCATTTCGTATTAACTTGTCTTTTTAACTTAACGGCTATCTCCGCCGTAGGCTAACCCTTAGCCTTCTTACGTTATCGACCAGGTTGGCGTCCGCGCAGCGCGGGTAGCGAGCCCCGTTGCACGTGCCCGTCACACCTGTCGCTAACCATTCTTTCTTATCTTATCTTTCAATTATACGGCCACGGTATACTCCACACAACGCCCGTGCCGTTTGTCCATCGATTTATTCACGTATTCATTCTTTCATTCGTTGGTTCATACATTCACTTATTCGTTCATTCATTCATTTATACATTTTGCAACTCCTCGTGCGGGAGTCGCCTTGGCGACCCATCGTCCCATAGTCTTTCAATGTTGCTAACTCTACTCGGAACGACTATATCGATAGTCTTCCCGTTTCATTGTTGTAATCCATTCATTGTTTGATTGTTGAATGCATAGGGAACCTGAACGTAAGCTTGTGCCATAGCACGAGCGTGAAGCGTGGTACGAGAGTTCTTATACTTTCCATATTTTTTTCCATATTCTATACAAGCATACAAGATGGGATTATTCCCTTATCTAGGTGCGTTGGATCATTTATTAGCATGCAAGGTGTTATCGCCTAGCGATTCTCGTGAATGTGTCCGTATTGTTATGTGTCTAGGCTAACCATAGATGGGTTCATCGGAGCCACCCACCTTAGCGATGTTCGCATCGGTCGGGCGATACTCCGAGTGCGCCTTCGATAGTCTAAGTCTGGATTCATCTTGTCGAACCAATTTAAGCCTTGCATCGATTTCGCATCGATACTTCATCGGGTCGAAGCAACTCTTCGGGTCGACGGCTCGTTTGAGTCGTTGCACTTGCCGTTTGGAATCGGCGTTCCGCTAGGGCGGAGCGGGGCATTACATAATACACCACTCAAAACAAGTCTCGTCCTCGAGACTTCCTGAGTGCAGGTCATCCTACCGTTCCTTAACTCATGCCGTGTGCATATCTTAGACAATTCTATCGAACGGTTCTATCGTTCGAAGGCATCGAGCCATGCTCGGTTATCCTTCCAAGTTTTACGTCGCATACGTTTGGTCGATTTCATTGAATGACTTTTTATTCATTTTGGAGTTTATGGTACTTATTCCATTGTTGCGTTTCTTTGACTTGGTTGCTATATCGACGTATCATGGGACTGAAATGGTCGTACGAGGTGTATCGCCACTTGCAGCTGCATTCGAGTTCATCATATCGCTGAGTTTGGATCGTGCATGTATCCAAGGCGTCCCCCGAACACGTACATTTCAACCAAGCTTAGCGATTAGCGAAGTCGGACAAGCTACTCGTGATAGTTTTGATTTGCCGATCGTTTTGTTAACTTTGATTTAAAACCGAACTCATGTGTATCTCACTATCGTTTGTCTCGGTCCTCGAGATGATTCGGTTCGCTTCTCAAGCATTCTTGTCTACGAAATCAATACGATTTCTTCTTCTTAGCGGAGTCGACCAAATCTTAAGTACCTTCCATCCGATTCAGGACCAAGTATCGCACTGTCATCGAGTATGTCTTCCAATCAATGATTCGATTCGTTATTCCAACTTTACTCGTGCATCATCCATCCCTTTCATTCCCTTCGTTTGGGGCCAATCTCATCATCGTTCACACACACTCCCTGTTTCCCCGTCCTACTCTAAGTCTTGCTGCCACAAGTCTATCGTCCGTCCAGACGATACTTTAAACGCCATCGCACAGGTTCAATCACTCGGCATAGGGTCGTTCGCCTATCCGCTAGGTCAGCTCACAAGGTCATAGTTACACGTCAAGTCCGTGGCTCGTCGTGCAAGGTCGTTGCACGACGCTCGCCCCCAAATCCTATGGTCAAACCACTTGTTCGTTTGTACGGGTGTTTCTACCCAAGCTCGTATCACTCAAATTTCTAAACATCGAGCATGATCACCTAACTCGCATCAAGAGTTACGTTGCATATATTCATTTCCGTTCAATCACCAGTTCTAACCAATTCGTGTATTCGATCCCGAGGTCATCCAGCTCGACAATACATTGCGCCCCAATCTCACGTAAGTCCGATTATCCACGGCGGTTCATGAATCACCATGCAACGCTCCCGCGGAATAATCATTCTCATCGGGGCGTAACTCTTGTTTGAGTTTCAGACTAACCCATTCTCGATACGCGGATTGGACCTACTCAATCCTCAAGTTCAACTCTTCAAGCACACCAATTCATTCTCAAGTCCACCTTCGCGTCAAACCACAAGTTGAAGCAATCAGATTGCCACGCCATCCAAGTTCAATCACTCCCGCTGTATGAATCACCATATCAGCGTTCACGCAGAGTGATCGTCATAATCCGGCGTGACGCATGTGCGAGGCTGGAGTTGCGCTCGCATAAGACAAGAACGTCAACGTTGTGGTTGTCAACGAAGCAAATCCAAGCATTCACATTTTCATCTAAGCCAAATCTATCTTTTCCTCGACACATTTTTAACATCCCAAGTATAGCATCCAACGGAACAACGATATTTGCACGATCGTCATTCGCCGAGTCAGAGTACCCCCGAGTTATCGCATATCGGTCTTTGATACGCCTCAATACCATCGACGATATGCGTAACCTGACGATCTTCCTTTGCAACCGATTTCGAGTCGTGCGTTGATGCTGTTGTCCGAGTTGGATACTCCACAATTTCTTCGATATTCAAGATCAAGTTCGATCGCTATTCCTCAAGCTAGTTTCAAGATCGTTGTCCAAAACTCAAGTCATATTTCATTTGAATCAATCCCAAATCGTACGCGCGATCCTCTAAGTTTCCTCGATCAAGACCATTCATTTTTCATTCGTCGTTCCGAATCATTTTCTAACTTGCGTTGCCCATTCACAAGTCGTCCAGCAACATCTCATTCGGGACATTCGAAGTCACGACCAACTAAGCGTGACGCGTTCTAAGGCTTTGCGCGATCGTATCGCCTTGCCGACATACCCGTTCTATCCGTATATCCTGTAGTCTCGCTCGAACAATTTCTATAACGTTCATACACCACTCAGGGTTCGAGCCACTCGACTAGTCGTTGACACTCATTCTTATTCTTCTCTGAGCCTATCGCATACACCACTCGGATTCAAGCCATACTATCTAGTCCTCAATCACGTTCGCGTCATGCGCTAAGATGTCCTTCAGATTCGTTCGACAAATCTCTAGCGTAATCGCTCGCGTCGCCTCGACGTACTAAGTCGTTCGCACTAATCCTCAAAATCTAAGCCAATCTTTCCGAGTACGCCTAAGCGTTAACTCGATAGCGTTCCTATCGATAGACACTCACAGTGTATCTCCGTTTTCGATCGAACGATATTTGATGTCGCTCGCAGCCCGATTGCACCCGAAGGTCGAGGTGCGCGACACGCGGACTAAGTTGTGCCGCATAACCATCCCGTTCGAACTTTACTTTGGTCTCGTGTACTCGTTTGCTATGAGCGTAAGCTCATTCAAGCACGCACTGCGTTTGCTAACTCTTAGCATCGGTTCCTTCCAACTCAAGTCCGTCGTGGTGGCACAAGGGCCTTCGCCTATCGATCCCGTCCAACCGAGTACTCGTACGAGCTTTGAAAATATTAGACTTATTGTATGGAACATCCCAAGGCACAACGAGAGAGAGCATACACTTCTTTTGTTTCATCGAGCTTTCAAAACTGAGAAAATCGAAATGATGTCCAAGGACGTAAAGCCGTGCTCTGATACCAATCTGTCACGCCCCGCTCCCGTAGGAGCGATCGTCCTCGCTAAGGCGTGATGCCGCACGGGCCTAGGTTGCGCCCGTGCAAGGCCAAGTCCAGAAACGGCCGATTTGATTTCTAGGCCACAGAGTCGCACAGAGTGTCCCCGTTTGCAGCGGAAAATAAATGAACACAAGTTGAAGCGAAACCAAACTCTTTATTGATATTTAATAAGTTTACAAGCGGCGCTAGGCCGATATTACAAGTCTCTCAAGCTCTCTCTCTCTGAAACATAAAAGGCGTGCCAAGTGGCTTACAAGATGGAATGATTCATGGCGATATTTCGATACATTATGTCCCGTATATGGTGCTCCAGCTCCTTGCAACGCTCCCAGGCCCAGAGATAGCTCCGCGTCTTAGCACGTTCGATGGAAGCTCCGCACCCGCCGGTGTCTCCTGCTTCCTGCAAGTAGACTGTGGGGTTATCAGTACATTGTTATGCACTGGTGGGGAGGCTAGCTCGCCCACAATGCTATCATTACCGAACACGTTCTATTTACTTTTGTGCATCATCTATCATTCATTGTCTTTCTAATCTTGCCTTAGGGTCATTTTCATGGCATATGATATAACCTATCTCGTGTTACCGATTTCATAGTGTCGCATGAAAATACATTTACAACTTACCCATACTTACCGTCCGGCCTTTCCTGTTCAAAGTAAATCAAGTTAGACAACAGTTCATATGTAAACCAAGTCATGATTCATGTACGCACTCAGTGCCGTGCTCGTGTTCCTGCCTCAGGTTCTAGCGAGTCATAGCATGTTCTAGCACGTTGTGGGCACGTTATCTAACTCATTGAATAAAGTACTCTTATCATTTTGTGTGTTACCATTCAGGCATATTCATAGGACACTTCATTTAGTTAACTTAGACTACTTTGATTTCAATGCAAGGACTTGCACGTGGATTGCCACCAGCAAAGCCCACTTAACTCTATATGCACCGGTCACTGGCATCACAAGCCATTTTGGACATCCAAGCCGTGGTATTTCGCAACCAACGATAGGGTGAGGACTGGCACACACCCCGTTAGTCTCTTGAAATACGCCTGTACTTACGTCCCCCGGGTGGCCGAGTCCGCACCCAGGCAGCCCGTAAGCCATATTTTTGATTCCGTCCGGACCGGCACGTCCTTCACACTTTGACCATGCCGCGGAATCCCTTTTTCTCTACGGTCACAGCATACGCCACCCCTCGCTCGTGCCGTTTGTCCACGACCATTTCGTATTAACTTGTCTTTGTAACTTAACGGCTATCTCCGCCGTAGGCTAACCCTTAGCCTTCTTACGTTATCGACCAGGTTGGCGTCCGCGCAGCGCGGGTAGCGAGCCCCGTTGCACGTGCCCGTCACACCTGTCGCTAACCATTCTTTCTTATCTTATCTTTCAATTATACGGCCACGGTATACTCCACACAACGCCCGTGCCGTTTGTCCATCGGTTTATTCACGTATTCATTCTTTCATTCGTTGGTTCATACATTCACTTATTCGTTCATTCATTTATTTATACATTTTGCAACTCCTCGTGCGGGAGTCGCCTTGGCGACCCATCGGTCCCATAGTCTTTCAATGTTGCTAACTCTACTCGGAACGACTATATCGATAGTCTTCCCGTTTCATTGTTGTAATCCATTCATTGTTTGATTGTTGAACGCATAGAGAACCTGAACGTAAGCTTGTGCCGTAGCACGAGCGTGAAGCGTGGTACGAGAGTTCTTATACTTTCCATATTTCTTTCCATATTCTATACAAGCATACAAGATGGGATTATTCCCTTAGCTAGGTGCGTTGGATCATTTATTTGCATGCAAGGTGTTATCGCCTAGCGATTCTCGTGAATGTGTCCGTATTGTTATGTGTCTAGGCTAAGCACAGATGGGTTCATCGGAGCCACCCACCTTAGCGATGTTCGCATCGGTCGGGCGATACTCCGAGTGCGCCTTCGATAGTCTAAGTCTGGATTCATCTTGTCGGGCCAATGTAAGCCTTGCATCGATTTCGCATCGATACTTCATCGGGTCGAAGCAACTCTTCGGGTCGACGGCTCGTTTGAGTCGTTGCACTTGCCGTTTGGAATCGGCGTTCCGCTAGGGCGGAGCGGGGCATTACAGAGACGCCACGTGGCGGCATCGTATTACTCCCGCCCAAAAATCCTACGGTCTAAACTAAACCGAGCTTGGCTCGGCTTGGGAGTAGCCCAAGCCGGCTCGGCTTAGGATAACTTAGAGATGCTCGGAGACCGAGCTCCCCGCCCCCTCTCACTGCCACATGGGCCCGCCCACCCCGCTTCAGCGGCTGACGGGTGGCCCCCCCCTTTGGCTGACTGGATAAATATATTCGAAAATATGTTTTTTAATTACAGAAAATTAAATAAAAATCAGAAAAAAATCTAAAAATTCCAAATAAATCCCAGAAAATTCCTAAAAATTTCTAGAAAATTGTTTGAGGGTTCTAGAGCCCAAATAATTTATTTGGCCTCAAAAATACTCCTGGGTGCCTTCATAAAAATTCCTAGAAGCTTAAGAAAATAATGAAACTATATATAAATATTATCTAAAAATCTCCTAAAAATCCAAAAAAATTCTAAAATTCTAAAATGATACTCTAGAGGCTGTATGGGGACCCTGGAGACCATATATGTCCTAGTTTTACTATACTTAAGCTATAGGCTTAGGTACGCACCCTTGTGATCCCAAATCAAATCTCTATTTACCTACGATTCAAACCATCATATAACTAATAATAATAAACAACATTAAAAAAAATGCTCTCTAAAATAAATAAATAATTTTAGGGAGACAAGCGCTACAGTAGATGTATTCTACAATTCCAAGGTCAAAAAGGCATAACTATCTAAAGTCACAAAAGGTCTGGAGAACCTGATAGGGACTTACTTGGAAGAAGATGGCACTGGATACTTCCAATTGAGCAACAGTGTCAAGGTAGCACCAACTGCCGAAGAGATGGCAACCATTTTCGGTCTACCAATGAAGGATGACAGTGAAGTTGATGAGAAATATCTAAAAATCATCACTGAAAAACAGAAGACCCCCCACCAGCAGACTCATTCAGCATGTGTAATGAACACTTCAAAAAATTGCTGACAAATTCCAAGGGAAAACATGCAGAAGTCTCAAATGCAGAAGTCAGAAAAAGGTTCTTAGAGCAGTTGGGAGACAGAAATACAAGACCTGATGAGTTGGCCAAGTTAATAGTATTCAACTTGTGCCAAACAGCATTCTTCACCAGAATGGGTGGGTCAAACTAGCCGTACAAGTTCTTCGCTCTGGTAGAGAGCATAGATGTTATAAAAAACATCTGTTGGCCACGTATTATTTTGGCGTACGTCATGGACAGCATAAAGAGGGCTGTTACAAAAACTGAATATGGGGATATTGAGATATCGTACAAGAAGATTGAAGGTTGTACGATATATTTCTTGTATTGGTTTGCAGAGCACAGTCAACTGTTAGAAAGAAAGTGCAAACCAATAAGTGCATACCCGAGATTCTATACATGGGATGGGAATAGAATCTCGATATTTCTCAAACATGACTATCAAGGGGCTCAGATGGAATCGGAATTGATATTCAAAGATTTTGTTACAGTGACTGTTGAAGAAGGCGAAGTCCCAGAAGAGCAGCATCGTATAGAAGGTACGGATAATGCTGGTAATGAAGAAGAACCACAAACTGAAGCCCAAGCACCAGCAATAAACACAGCTGAGAACGAAGATGTGTTGCGTGTCTTGGAGGAGAAATCTCAGCTTATCGCTGAGAATGACCAACTCCACGAAAGAGTACAAAAACTAGAGGCAGATGTAGCCCTACAACATACTGTGGAGCTCGTTAATGATGGGTTGGTCAAGGAGTTAGACTCTATAAGGAACGAGAAATCTCTCCTTATTGCTGATAATGAGAAACTCCGCAGAAGAGTTGAAGAACTAGAGGCAGAGGGGGCCCGACAACCTTCAGTTGACATTGTTAAGGATGGGTCGGAACATGAACTAGACTCCCTAAGAAAGCAGAAATCAGAGCTTATTGCTGATAATGAGAAGCTTCGTCAACATGTTGAGGAGCTACTTCTAAAAGGTAAAATATTCTCTTTTTTAAATTTTTAAGTTGTAATTATGTGTTAAATCACGGAGAATGAACATTCTCCGTATGTAAAACACACGGAGAATTGTCATTCTCCGTGTTGCTTACACGGAGAATGATCATTCTCCGTGTATATTAACACGGAGAATGATTATTCTCCGTGTATATTGACACGGAGAATTGTCATTCTCCGTGTTTTACATTCTCCGTGTCAAACCCACGGAGAATGGTCATTCTCCGTATATCTTTACACGGAGAATAATCATTCTTCGTGTAAGTTATATGGAGAATGCCCATTCTCCGTATAAATTACACGGAGAATGCCCGTTCTCCTTGTAAGTCTAACGGAGAATGGTCATTCTCCGTCGGTTTTGACACGGAGAATGGACATTCTCCGGATTAAAGTAAACGGATAATAATATTTTTCATCATTTTTAAAAAGAAGATTATATAATATTGACATCATACCTCTTGTTGTTGTTTGTTTTATATCAGAGAAAATACAGAGAATCTCAGAAAGGAGAATGAAAGGCTCGTTAATGATAACAACAAACTTCTAGAGGAAGTTGTATCGTTGAATGACGAAGTCAAAGAGAAGAACGGTACAATTGCTAACCTCGAAGCAATGGCTACAGCATTGCAGCTTGGGCAGACTCAACTAGTTCCTCAAGAACCAAGAAGGATTAAAAAACCATCAAATGCTCTAGCCGATGATGATTTTACCACATTGGAAAAGAAGAAAACAGCCGATGCTACAACAAGTAAGAATGTAGCTGCTGGTGGGAAAAGAAAAGCTCCTTCCAGTCCCGAGAAGGTAGAAGAAAAAAAGAAGATGGCAGTAACTGAAGATCTTGAAGAAGAATCTGTTGAAACAGCCAAGCTAGTGGCAGAGGGAAAAATTCTGCTGCAATGTCCAAAACTCAGACTTTGGAAGCAAGCAGACAATGAGCTGAAGGATCTATACAGGAGCATCGTATACCCAAGAAGGATGTCTCCAACGTATGTATTCTAAATTTGAACCAATTTTTGTCCAATTCACAACGGAGAATGATCATTCTCCGTGTCATTTGAACGGAGAATGACCATTCTCCGTTCCATTTATAACGGAGAATGGTCATTCTCCGTGTAATTTGGACGGAGAATGGTCATTCTGCGTCCAATTCATAACGGAGAATGATCATTCTCCGTGTCATTTGAACGGAGAATGACCATTCTCCGTCCAAATTACACGAAGAATGACCATTCTCCATTGTGAATGGGACGGAGAATGGTCATTCTCCGTCCAATTCATAACGGAGAATGATTATTCTCCGTGTGAGAATCACGGAGAATGGTCATTCTCCGTCCAATTCATAACGGAGAATGATCATTCTCTCTATTGGAGTGACTTTTTTCAATTATATCATTAGACTATATTATTAACATAATCGAAACTAAATTTATGTGCGGTGAAAATGTATACGAATACTTTTCAACTACTCCAAAAGAGTGTAAAATAAGAAGAAGAAACAATGATGTTACATTGTTGTTAAATGCTAAAGAACTACAAGACATATTAAATGAGGAAGAAATAGAGGCTAATGTAATGAACTTGATGATAAAGATTATGAATGAAATACAAGCCGAGACAAGACGTACCATTCATTCAAGCTCGCAGGGTACAGAATGTAAATGGTCTGCAATTATGATGCCCCATTCATTAGTAAGAATCAAAACTGAAAAATAAATATTAATGTGTACACCTACTAATAGGGTTGTAAAAAACTAACTCATGATATTATTATTATTTTTTTGTTTTTCTGGAAAACAGCGTACCGCTAAATTTGTCGATGTAGACAAACCAGCAGATGGAGCCATTTACAATTTCAAAGTTGATATAGAAGATTTTATCATGGAGTTGGAGGATGACATCAAATGGCTATTCGTGCCACTCTTCAGTGAAGAAAATAAACACTATACACTGCTGTCATTCAACTTCAGCTCCTACGTTTGGACACACTACAACTCCTTGCATAAAAACACAGGCGCTAAGGGAATCAAGGATGCAGAATATATGAAGAGTAAAATCGAGCCGATTGTAATAAAGAAAACTGTATTGATGAGGAAGAAAAGCCCGGTAATTCAGGAATATGAAAGAACAGAGCTCAAGATTTGTAAAGAATGCCCACAGCAACTATCACCCAGCTGCCTGCTGTACGTTGTATATTATATGGATAGCTTGTCGAAAGCTCCCTTTGATTTCCAAAAGAAAACAAACAGAGTAGTTCACAATATTATTGTAAAGAGAAGGTTAACTTTGGCTAAGCTTTTGCTTAAAAGTGAGTGTACAATTCCTTTTGTATCATAAAAGAAATGATAATGTAAACAACAATGTAAATTGGCTAAGAAATTCCTTATATATATTCTGTCTGTCAGGTTTCTTTTGTAATGTATTCGTTGTCCTTTGTAACGAAACTCAATTTTTCGACTAATTTACATTGTTCTATATGTAAATCTGTTTTGTTAAAGTTCTGTTGTTTGATTCTGTGTTAAAATAAACGGAGAATGTCATTCTCCGTGTTAAAATACACGAAGAATGTTATTCTCCGTGTTAATACACAGCTAGAATGTCATTCTCTGTGTATTTTGACCTTAGAAATGACCATTCTCCGCTACAACCACGGAGAATGTCATTCTCCATGTTAAAATACACGGAGAATGATATTTTCTTTGTATTTTGATCTAGAAATGACCATTCTCCGTGTTTCTAACACGGAGAATGATCATTCTCCGTGTCAAAATACACGGAGAATGATCATTCTCCGTGTATTTTAACACGGAGAATAACTACTTTGAATAAGAAGCATGGCCATGTAAAAACTCTTCTGGCCGCATAGGATGTTCCGGCCACATGGACTTCTCAGCCGCATGGCCTTCCTAGCCGCATGGGCTTCCTAGCCGCATGGACTGTCTGGCCGCATAGGCTCCTTGCCACGTCTTTCTTCCATGTGTGCAAATCTTTGCATTGATTGCCCTTGATTTGCTGTCAGATTTAAAGTCGTTTTTTGGGGCAGGATCCTAAGAGTTGGTTTTTAAATACTCAGATTGCCTCGATGCCCGAAGAGTCGGTTTTGTTTCCTTATGCTGCACACGGATCGAGGCATCGGTCTATGAGCTCCCCCTCCTGCCTATAAATAGAAGCGTATTTGGACGGAGAGACTTCTTTACTCTCTCCTATTTTCGATTTTTCTTGCCCTAGCTTTCTGTCTTCGTCTTCCTTCTCCGATCTCCAGAAAACAATGGCTCCCAAGTCTTCGAAGGCTGCGGCAAAGGGCAAGAAAGCAGCTTCGTCTTCGACTGTCGTGCCCCCCGTTCATTCTGATGCCCACCCTGCCATCAAGGGTAAGGACTATGTAGAAGATCGAACACCTCAATCCCTAAAATAATGGCTCTGTTGCATGTTTTTATGCACAAGCCTTCTTTCCCTCAACATTCAATACGTTCTTCGTCTTTATGAAGCCGCATATGTTGTATGGGCCGCATGAACTTCTCATATCCGAGCCGCATAGAGACTCGTCTTCAACAGATCCGCATAAACTCTGTTAAATGTTTTTTGGCCATCTCCTGACTTTATTTCTTTTATCTTTGGTTCTTGCAGCATCTCTGCTGGAGGCTGGGATCATTGTGAAAGAGGAGCTTCTGCCTCCTTTCATCAAACAAGAGTCATTACTCATTAAGGAGGAGGTGATACCAAAGGAAGAGCTGGCGCCTGTAGGGGAGGAAAACACTCTCGATATCGGAGTCGCTGAAAAGGAGGAGCCCCAATCTGAAGGTGGTAGTATTGGGAATTCTGACTCTCCTGCTCTGGACGAGGATCTTTCTCAATTAGATCCTTCATATGCAAAGTGGTTGAGGGAATGGTATATGCGCCCCCGCAACTAGGATTCATGGGTTTCCGTAAATGTCTGTCTTTCGTCTTTGATATTTTTGCCTGTTATTAGCTGTAGTTGGTGTCTCGTTTTTCTTTCCTTTTTTTTGTTTTTGAGAGGGACGTGGTCCCAGATCCTGTAGTACTTTTTATTTTCAAATAAAAGAGTATGTTTTATTTTATCCTTTATTTGTGTTGCTTGTGGTATTGTGGTAGTGTTTGTCCTGCTGGGGGACTGTTTGTGGACCTGTTACCCTTGGCATACCTGGGTTTTAGGTATGGATAACAAGTTTGATGGGGATACCTAGAACGATTCTATAGTAAGGTGGTCATGGACGTTCCTAGTATCGGGAGAAAGAATGCCATGGAGCAGCTGGGCTCCCGGGACATGATGAGAAATGATGGGCCTGTACTAAGAAACTTAGCAAAGGACATTTGAGTCCTGTTCATTCTCCATTTATATTGACACGGAAAATGAGAATGATCATTCTCCGTGTAGATTAACACGGATAATAGGATTCTCCGTGTTAAAATACACGAAGAATGACATTTTCTGTATATTTTGACCTAGAAATGGCCATTCTCCGTGTATCTAACACAGAGAATGATCATTATCCGTGTATTTTAACACGGAGAATGATCATTGTATTTTGACCTAGAAATGATCATTCTCCGTGTTAAAATACACGGAGAATGACATTTTCTGTGTATTTTGACCTAGAAATGACCATTCTTCGTGTTAAAATACACGGAGAATGACATTTTCTGTGTATTTTGACCTAGAAATGACCATTCTTCGTGTTTCTAATACGGAGAATGATCATTCTCCGTGTTAATATACACGGAGAATGACATTTTCTGTGTATTTTGACCTAGAAATGACCATTCTCCGTGTTAATATACACGGAGAATGACATTTTCTGTGTATTTTGACCTAGAAATGGCCATTCTCCGTGTATCTAACACGGAGAATGATCATTATCCGTGTATTTTAACACGGAGAATGATCATTATCCGTGTAGATTAACATCGACGTGGTTGTTTCGGGGAATTTGTGGATCTATTACCCTTTTTTGTGCACTAAAAATGCGGGTACTGGATCATTCTCCGTGTCAAAAATACACGGAGAATGTCATTCTCCGTGTATTTTAACACGGAGAATGATCATTCTCTGTGTTAAAATACACAGAAAATGTCATTCTCCGTGTATTTTAACACGGAGAATGGTCATTCTCCGTTTACTTTGACACGGAGAATGACCATTCTCCGTGTTAAAATACACGGAGAATGACATTTTCTGTGTATTTTGACCTAGAAATGGCCATTCTCTGTGTATCTAACACGGAGAATGATCATTCTCCATGTTAATATACACGGAGAATGACATTTTCTGTGTAGTTAAATAATTACATTGTTCTATATGTAAATCTGTTTTGTTAAAGTTCTATTGTTTGATTCTGTGTTAAAATACACAGAAAACATAAACTAAAAATGTTCGTTAATTGAACACGGAGAATAGTCATTTTCATGGTTATATGTTTTTAACATATAAATGTAATGCTTGGAATGATCATTCTCCGTGTTAAATCACGGAGAATGGTCATTCAATGCATTATAAAATCAGAGAGTATAACGGATAATAAGTTCTTATGCTGTTAATATATATGTGAAACATCAGATATGCAGAGTTCAAACTATTACCATTGATATCAAAAAATGTAAGATATGTATTCAAAAAACAATTATATAAAAGAAGAAATATACATGTATGTATTAACGAGGGGGCGCTGCCCCCTCGACCACCGTAGCAGCACGTAGAGACAGAGGACAAGTGGTACGATTGTGATTGCATAATTCAAAATAATTCTGGCACCTTATCTTTCTCTTCTCTTTTCCCTTGTTCTCATATTTGCTCTTATAACGGTCCGCCTTTGGTCGTCCAGGACCACGTTTCGAAACAGGGGGTAGAACAACATCAGTGGAATTATTTTCAAACTGTTTTTCAGAATCTGGAACAGGACGAATATCACATGAATATAACTTCCGGTAATAATCTGATGTCCAATACTGCTCCACAAAGTCGTAAACAGATTTATCTGAACCAACTCTGATGCATTGTATTGCATGGCTACATGGAAATCCATATACCTTCCATCTACGACAACTACAATGACAATCAAGAAGATTCACCATGTGGGAGGAAGTATCTGCGATCACCTCAAATTCGAAATCACCGGACCGATATACCCTATAACACATGCCATCATCAGTAAGCTGCTTCAGCATATACTCGGCGTATGGAGTTAATTTGATATTCAAACCAATTGCATCCTTGTGGCGATCCGAAATCATCTTCATCATCTTCACACGGATGACATTTACAATTGCTGATATAGGCAATTTCTTCTCAGCCTTTATCCATGCATTGAATGACTCTGCACAACTAGAAGCAACCTCACCATATCTACATCCCGGAAAGAATACGTTTGACCAGTATTCAGGTTTTTGTTTATTCATCCAATTCACAACATGACCACAATTCAGATCATAAATCTTCTTGATTGCTTGTCTATACCCACCTTTATACAGAAAAACAAATAATTAATAAAGAATTAGGTCAATTCACAAAATTATGAAAAATAAGTACATTTTCCGTGTTTAAAATAAGGATAATAGTCATTCTTCGTTCAAAAACTAACGGAAAAATACATTCTCCGTTCTATGCAAGACGGATAATGACCATTCTCCGTGTGATGGAAACGGAGAATGAACATTATCCGTACTATGCAAGACGGATAATACCATTCTCCGTTCAAAGCTAACGGAGAATGATATTCTCCGTTCTATGCAAGACGGATAATGACCATTCTTCGTGTGATGGAAACGGAGAATGAACATTATCCGTACTATGCAAGACGGATAATACCATTCTTCGTTCAAAGCTAACGGAGAATGATATTCTCCATTCTATACAGGACGGAGAATGGTCATTCTCCGTGTAATACGTACGGAGAATGACTATTCTCCGTCTTACTGACACGAAGAATGGTCATTCTCCTTGTTAAATTAATGGTAAATACATATAAAATGTGCATATATCTGTCTCATTAACACACATGGAGTTAGAGCATATACTGCTTGCCTCCAAGCTTCAAGTACATGCGGATACACTCTTTCATTTCCTTTCTCTTTCAACGGTATGTTATTCTTCATGTGATAATAGCAATAGCTATGGTAATCATTAGGAAACACTTTAGGGACTTCAGAAACTAGACCGGTGCCTTGATCCGAAAGAAAAACAATACGCCTACTACATCCAATAACATTCTTTAGATTTCTAAGGAACCATTCCCAATTGTCGCCATCTTCGCCTGAGACTATACCGTATGCAAGAGGGTAGAACTGTTGGTTACCATTCTTCGCTGTAGCAGACATCAAACATCCTCTAAACCTCCATGTAAGGAAAGTAGCATCCAAATATAGCATCGGGCGACAATATTGAAAGCCTTCTACGCAAGCCCCATATGAAAGAAAAAGCCGCTCAAACCTCATTGATGAATCATCTTTTTGGAAGTCGATAACGGAACTATTATTGGTTTCCTTTACCTTGTTGACATACCAACACAAGTCACTGTAAGATCTAACATCATCTTCGTACATTTCCTGGTGCACCAGCCTAATTCCGTGGTATGCCTGCCCATATGTAACAGATAAACCGTAGTCAACCTTGAAATCATCGACAACAGATTTTGCAGACTTTTTAGGATGCATCCGAACAATGTCACTAACCAAACTTTTCACAAACTTTGCTAGAACAATCAGATTACCTTTATCCATATAACCAGCTCCACAATTATGTTCTCCCACATACCTTTTCACCTCAAAAATTTGATTATCTTTCGAAATAGATATAGCATGGAAGCTCCACAAACAAGCATGTGTCTTGTAATTCTTGCAGCAAACAGTATACCTCCCCGGCTCAGATTTCAAAATATGGAAGGGATGATGAGATTCAAAACATACCTTTCTAACAGCATTCCTAACTTCTTCAACACCATTTAGAAAAATATGACCAACACCAGTAATTGATCTAGGCCACATATCTGATTTCCTCTTCTTCACTGTCTCAGTTGAGCCCTCATAAAATTGTACTACTCGTTTGTCCTTTACAGTAGGAGAACATCTACTCAAAGAACTAGAAGAGGAAGACGAAGGTCCCATGTGAAAGCTTTGACAAGGGAAAGATGTTGATGAAGAACATGGAGAGTATATTTGCTCCATAAATAGATCAAAACTCACATCATGAGTACCGTTAAAACCACCAACCAATGAGCGAAGCCAAAAATCACTTTCAACATACAGTTCAGTCCCATCAGAGTGCAAAAACCTGAAACGGAAGGAAAGTGGATCCAAAGAAGTCCATCGATCGCATACTTTATTCTTTAAAAAATCCACGGTACTTTCATATGTGACACGGCAGGAAACTATGTCTCCCTTGAAACATATGTTAACTAAACAACTTGATTCCATACCTTCCCCCTTGATAACATAAAAACATAAGAGATCACAAATAGAACAATAAAATTCTCGTCTAATAATGATTATTCTCCGTCTAAAAATAACGGAGAATAAATATTCTCCGTTCGGAACTAACTTAGAATGATCATTCTCCGTCTAAAGCAAACGGAGAATGACATTCTCCGTCTAAAGCACACGAAGAATAGTCGTTCTCCGTCTAAATATAACGGAGAATGATTATTATCTGTCTGTAACTTATGGATAATGCTCATTCTCCGTCTAAAAACATACGGAATGATAACTATCTGTCTATAACATACGGAGAATGATCTTTCTCAGAAGTAATTATCATTTTTCGTGAAAATATAACGGAGAATGCTATTTCTCTATGACAAATGACAATTCTCCGTCATATTAGGCGACATATTCGCACAAAATAATAAGATTAAATATCTCTCTAACATTTACTCAGTTAATAATCTTCATAACAAATTCAAATTTAGCATAAATTTCGAGATATACGAAGCTGATGGATGAATTTCTACAGATCTGAACTCTCACCTTATTTTAAGATCTATAAAAAGAAAAGAAGAAGATCTTCTCTCCACAATTGACCTAATTGTCGAAAACCACGAAGATGATGATGATGATGATGATGATCGATGATCGACGTTCGACTGACGAAAACCACAGTGAACTACGAACGATTTTGCGATCTCTGATAAAGATGATATCAATGGATTTCAAATTTCTCGTGAAGAATAAGAAGAATACGAATTTCCCAATCCAAATCTGAGTTTGCAAATTCAAAATTATATATATATGACCAAATTTACGCGAAGGGGTATTTTTGGAACTATGAAAATGGCAAATTTTATAAATACAGAGCATCTAAAGAGAATTTTGGAATATTTAACGTGGAAATACTTAATTCTGGGTATTTCATAAAACCCATCCAGCGGGTGGGCATTTCATAAAAGTCCACACCGAAATTGGGTTTCTCAGCAATTTCCAGATCCATATTTATTTACTACTGCAAGTATTTCAATTGTTTCTGCAAAGCAACAATTCCTTTTGTAATTTCTTATTTTCCAATTCCAACTCTATTTAAACACCAAATCCTTCTCTGATTCATTTCCATAACGGTCTCTCTCTCGTTCTCGAAAAACTCGCAACCATGGTGATTAGAGGATGGTCCCGAGCTTGTCAACGAAGAAGCATCACCTCCGCGCCTGGATCGGTCTCCACCGACTCGAACGAGCTCCGGCCATGGCGGATCGGTAACGAGCCCTCCTCTGAGCGCCTTCGGCTGCGGTCGGTCTCCGCCTTGCTCGAGTCTCCACACAAGCAGAGCACCAATTGGCTGATAGGATCCTGAGCTCCTATCATATAAATGTTTGAGTTCCTTCCAGGAATTGTCATCAGGAATCAACTGTTAGCTAAACAAAGGAAATTTGGGGGAAAATTCTAGGGTTTATTGAAGTAAAATGACAGGAATTACAATGGCAGAGTAAATGCAGGAAGAATAAAAAAGCAGTAAGAAAGTAATACTGAGAACAATTGGTAAAATATTTGATTATTCTTCTCTTCCTATTTGCAGCTATATATAGGAAGAATATACTTGCTGACGTGGCTTATATTTGTCATTGCAGGCTGTGATTGCCTGACAAATGATGAGCTGTCCTCTGAAGAGCTGAGCTGGCCATGAGAGAGAAAATAACTAACAAGCCAACTGCCCAGATCTGGACATTGCCTGTGCCTATGCAATTGGGCACGCATCATTGGCTCCCAACGAATCATCACCGATCATCGGCCGACGACGAAGCACCGCGGCACGGGCGACGCATCAATTTTCTCACGGTGCCGTTCCTCGACGGTGACTGTCGATGACGTTAGCGCCATATGGTCCGGCGGCGCCACTCGTTCGACAAATCCGACGGCGACGACGCGGCAGGACGATCTGCAGAAAGAATCGGTAAGACGACGTCATATTCTATTGGTTGATTCATTGATCGATTGAACGATCAGGTATCGATCCATTGGATTAATCGATCAATCCCGATCAAGTGTTCTTTACTTCCTGTTCTTATCAATTCTCTGATGTTTTCTGCAGTGGCCGAGAATTGGCTCGGTGATCCAATTCTTGCTCATCAATTGATCAAAGGGGATCAGATCGATCAAGAATTCTGAGGATTTAAACTCGAATTCTTCAATCCTTGTAAGTTTGATTCTTAGATTTACTCAAACTTTTGAAATTCCTTGTTAGTCTTTCTCCCGTGCTTTTGAACGCCATCTGTTTGATTAATTGTCTCAAAGGGAAATCCAGTTCAGACTGGGCACAAGAACAGATGAGCCTCTGCACATTGACACAGATTCGTTTGTGTTCTCCCTTCATTCCATCCAAATTAGTATATCGACCTATCCTTGGGAACATATTGTGATGTGTCATGTCTCATTGAACTCATGTATATTGTATTGAAATGTAGACACAGGAAGAGAACTCTGTGTTCATCGCACGAATTTGTGTCCAGTACCAGAGTTGGACACAGGTGCAGTAGGCGGGATTAGTATTAAGTTTCGATTTAAAGAATTATATAGGATGTAGGTTGGCTATACTGGGTTGAGCTTGCGGGCTCTTGAAGTTGGAATAAGCTCAGTGAAGCTGGGTCCACTAAATATTGGGCCATGTGTTATGGGCCAGGTTTTCTAATAGAATTGGGCTGAAAGTCATTAATTGATTTGAATTTAGGGCCTTAAGATTAGGGGTGCAACTCGGGCGGGTTGGGTCGGGCTTGAGGTTAATCCGAGCCCAACCCGATGAATCATAAGCCTAGTCCGAGCCCAAGCCAACCCGAACTTGGGTTCAACATATGAAGCCCAATACCAAGCCCAAAGGATCGGGTTGGACTCGGGTTGGGTCCGATCCATCAGATTTATCGTGCTCTAATATAATATTTGAAATAATTTTAAATGTAAGTAATATTAAACACATAATCAAATAGCAATCAAGGCTTGATCATTACAAAATACAAACTGAAATAAGATTTAGGATAAGGAGTTGAAGAGTTTGGGTGGAGAAATTTAGGATTTAAAAAATATATATATAAGTCAGGTTTCAGGTTCTTCGGATAATCCGACACATGAATTCGAGCCAAACCCGATATTTGATCGGGTTCAAATATTTTAACCCAAAACCAAGCCCGAATCTGAGTATCTTCAACCCTAACTCAACCCATTAACGGGTTTACCCGATCAGATTCGGATTTAGCCCGCCCAAGTTGCACCCCTACTTCTTTTTTATTTTTATTTTTTTAGTATGGGTATTAGAGATTGGGCTGAGCTTAACCTTGGGCTTAAATACAAGTGTTGGGTATTGGTATTTTTTTGACTGAGCCATTCTATTAGGTTAGATTTTGGGCTTGGAACTTCAACCAGCTAGGCCAGACTTATGGCAGGTTTTGGGGAGCTTTTAGTAAATGAGTTTAGGTTAAGTATTAGTTAGAAAATAGATTATTCAACATAAGTTTAGAAATAATTCGATGATTTTAGAATGTTTCCTAAGAAATAATATTTGCCTCTTTGACACAGATTTTTCAGGACTTTGGACTTGACCCTACAACAATCAACGCAAGTACACTACGTTTTGGACTATACTAGTATACTGTCTTGCATTTCATATTGGACACTTGGTTGACACAGAGTCATTGATCTTGATTGTACTCATTGTCTCCATATCGTATTTATTGTTCATTGATTGATTGTTTGTGTGTTGGAGATTTTGGGAAAATATTCAATTTGCATGTGATCAAACTCCCGTAGTGTAATATTGTCGATAGCTTAATCACACATAGTGCACGTGTGGTTAAGCAGGCCATACCGCATTCTATTGTACTATTATTCTATTGTACTCACTTGCATCGATTGGTTGTTCACTATTTTAGTTACTGTATCATTGTCTAGTTGCAAGTTAGTTCATATTATTGTTGCATTATATTTTTACATTGTATATGTTCATTCGTAGGATTGTACTTTGCTCATTTCCTGACTGGATACGTTGTAGGTGACTTGACTTCTACTCTAGATTTTGTGGCACATAGGACGTGGTGATGGTCGTTGATGACATGAATGCTACACAAAGACAGTTGACTTAGGATAGACATAGAACCTTTGTATAGATTTTCATTATATGAGAGTTGGATGACTGTATTTATGGATGACTGTATATTGAGCAGTAGATATTGTTTATCATTCATCGGATTTATCTTCGGATATTTATTGTAAAAGGTGTACTAACAAGACATAGTGAAATGTGTGATGACGTAGTTATTGATATTGGGTACACGATTAGTAGATTAGTAGCTGTGATGAGCAAGATTGATATATGTATCTTGACGATATATGTATCTCACTACCAGAATAAGTCATATTAGCGACGCCAGAACACGTCGCTAATATGACAAAAAATGTCGCTAATCGTATTTACCGACGTTTTTAGCGACGTTTTCCTGTGGCCGCGGAAAGCCATGTCGCTGACAGGCAAAACGTCGGTAATCGTCGCCATTACCGACGCTTACCGACGTCAATAAACGTCGGTAATTGACCGACGTTCACCGACGCTACGTGGTGACGTCTCAGACGTCGGTCAACGTCGGTGAATTTAGCGACGTATGCTAGTTGTTACCGACGTTCACCGACTCTGTAGATAAGGGAAACTGGGACGCTAAACGTCGGTAAACGTCGCTATACCTGGTGATTTAGCAACGTTTATCGACGTTTAGCTGCGTCGCTAAACGTCGCTAAATTACAAAAAAAAATTACAGAATGTCCACAGAATCACATTTTCTACCTGCAGTTCAATAAATAACAAAAAACCACAAGCAAAATTTCTTTCTGGGTTCGTCGACCCCTTCGGTGGAACACTCAACACCGGTACATCACAATATACATATGTATCAACGCAAACAAGAGTAAAAGTCTACAAGAGTAAAATATCCAAAGTCGGTAAACGAATATCTAAAGTATACAACCAATATCCACATGAATCCACAACCAATAATGAAAGTCTACACAAACAAATAATCCACAACCAATACTGAAACAACATAAATAAACACTAAAAAAATACTACAATCTCGTAAAACAGTCCTAACTCAGACTACTGTGGATCTGGAGGAGGAGGGGCACCACCGTGCCTCAAGGACAGGAACATCTCGTACTCCCATGAAATCGTCATCGATGAAGAAGGTAGTGACGTCGGTGGAGTCGGAGGTAGTGACGCCGGCGGAGTCGACGACGATGAAGGCGCACCCGGAGGACAATAACGCTCCAACGCTGCTAGTCGCTCGTGGTAGGAATGCATGGTAGATAACAGCCTCGTACTGCTATCAACCATCGAATCCTGCATCAACGTGAGCCTCTCGCCCATGGACAGCTGTGATGCCCGCAGATCCGTCACGCTGCGCTCTGTCGACGCTCTAAGATCAGTGACGTCCCGCTCTGTCCTCTCAGTCACATCCCTGAGCTCCATAATGCTGCGATCGAGCGTATCCAATCATGCTATGAGCGTAGCATCGTCCGTCTGGTGCTGCTCCTGGATCCGTCATAGCAGTTCGTCACGGACAGATTCTACCATCTGCTGGACTCGGGCAGACTCCTGGAAGGACTGTGGGCCATGCACACTAGAATGGGAGACCCTAGAGGACTGTGTTGCAACTAGGACGCCATAGGATCCCGTACCGTAGTACGTACCCCTGTGGAGACCACCAGCGGCGGTCACCCACAGCTCGTCCTCCGATGGAGCTGGAGCGGGCTGCGAGGAAGTACCGGCCTCTCCCGCAGCATGTGCACTAGCAGCCGTCCGCTCCTTAAGCCGTTGAAACTCGGCCTAGAAAGCATAGATACTCTATAATATTTCTAATGTCTAATGTACTTATTTTTACTAACTACATGAATATCTATTTGCATGCATATTTACTAAGTTATATCAAAACTAACACAAAGTATTAAAATTAATAAATAGAATTGTAATACTTACATAGGCCTGCTCCGTCCTCTCGTCAATAAGCTTCCCGCCCTTCCGATGTGTAGCCAGGAAGACAATCACCATATTGGCATCATCACCCCTCCTTACCTGTAATTAAATATATCACCTTTTACTAATTTATCGGACTTGCATTAAAATAATATTTCTGAAATAAAAAGACATACCAAACGACGGAAATGTTCCGTCATCGGAATCGACCCACCGCACCACTTTGACCCTTGCTTCCTAGCCGTCTTGGCCTTCTCAGACTTTTCCTTGTACCTTGGCTCGTCGAATCGAGCCTTCATCGCAGTCCACTGCTCAGGGGTGATCCAACCTTGGATCGTCTTTCCGGTACGATCACAAGTCTTCTGATCATTAATAGCGTCGCGGATCAGCTTAGCAGCGATGGCAGAAAACATCCCCTCGATCATCTCGGCTCGGTGCGGTGGATAGAAAAACATATCCTAGAAGAGTGCAAACCAAATATTTATCAGTTATATATAATATGCAAAAATTATATGATTCATGTTAAAAGCAAATATATTTTAACCTTGAAGCGCGCAAACCAGTAGGCCTTGCTCTCGTCCGGAGCATCAGAGTAGTTTATCCAAGGACCACCATAATTAGTCCTCAAGAAGTGGCCTAGGCGTCTCTGTACCGACGGGGGACGATATCTATACAGACATATTATATTCACGAGAAAAGTTAATTTATGATAAACACAGGAAAAAAATGATAAACCAAAATACTTACTTTGTACCGTCGGCCCAGATCTCCATCCTCGTCTCCTCCGGAGGTGCGCATGCATCATCTGCCTGATACTGGTCGGTTGTCGGCTCAGCCTCCTCCATCTGCTCATCTGTCTCCATCGTCGTAACAGTAGGAGGAACGCTAGACGACGGAGCAGTCTCAGGCCTGGAACAACTCGTCCAAGGAGATATGCCACGTAGCGTCGGGACAGGTGGAGGTACTGTCCGATACACAGGAGTACTGGGTGACGAGGATCCAGAGCCGGTACCAGTAGGAGGTACCGAAGGAGTACCATGTCCTCTGCCAGTACCAGTACCCCGTACCCCATGTCAGGACATGCGGAACGATCCACGACGACCTGTCATACCTGATAACAATATATGATGAGATACAACGAATAATAGTACATTAGAAATATGAAAGTACAATAAAGACAAGATAATAATCAAGACAGCATATGATGATACATTTTACAAGAAACATATAAGTCCAGATAGTATTTCTACAAGAAACATCTAAGTTCAGATAGTAGATTCTACAAGAAACATCTAAGTCCAGATAGTACATTCTAAAAGAAACATATAAAAAATGAAAGTACATGTCTCTCAATCATCTTTCGAATATTCATCTTGGTCGTCTTCCTCGACCTTATCTTCCTCTTCCTCCTCCTCCTCATCTTCAGTTTCATCTTCGCCTTCGTCGGCTTCGCCTTCCTCTTCGGATTATTCTACATCTTCTATATTAGTCGTGTAATGCGTAACTTCCGTGGAGTCCACATCAACAATATTGGTTACAAGAGGTAGCTCGTCCTCCTGATAAGCTTTTTCGTCAACATCAAAAGTATCTCTAGCTTTAGTCTTGCATACTGCCCACCAGTCAGACTTCGTTGCTCCCCGTCTCGGATAAGCTGTGAAGTACACGAGCTGAGCCTGAGTTGATAGGACAAATGGTTCCTAGCCTTGATATCTACGCTTGTAGTTTATATCCACAAGACCATGCTTGTCAATTTTCCAACCTTGATTTTCAATCGGATCGAACCATTCACACTTGAACAACACGATCTTTACTGGTTTTCTGCCATAATTATATGTCAACTCCACAATCTCTCACAAGATGCCAAAGAAATTATTTCCTGGATCGACGTCTTTGTAGTTCGAAGATTTGATACACAAATAACTATTTTTCGTGGAATCAAGATCCAGGAAGCTGTCTCTGATCGGAGCATTTGTCGACTTGAACCTAAAGCCATTGACACAGTAACTTGGCCATATTTTAACAAAAGTAATTGGTCCCTTGGCAAGAGTTCTAATTAATTCAATCTCTGGTAAAATTAGACGATCGACCTGAATACCAAAGAAGAGATAGTAAGTTATTTATTGCGTAGTTGCATTAGAAGAGGCCAGTAATTACCGAGTTGCTTACATATTCGCTCAACCAAGAAGAAAAATGACATCTCATTTCTTGTTCTAATGCTTCGTATGTTAGGTAGGGTCTAACCGACCTCAACTCATCATTATATATGCTAAAAACAACGAAGCAACCGCTGATTAGTACAATAATATTAGCTTATACTATTTGTCACGACCCGTACCCTGATTAGGGGCACGAGTACGTGGTTACGTCCAGCTTACGCCGCAGAATCGACGGTAGAACGCTGTATAGGTCATCTATAAATACTACAACTAACAGAATAAAGGTGCCTGTATAGTATATACACTCCGAATGGAGGTGACATAGCAATACAGTCTCAATCACAAAGTAAAACTAAGGTAGATAGCATGTAAAGGAAATATGATAGATGAAAGCAGGAGATAAGTTCAAGATCCACACAAGCCCAAAGCTATACACAACATCACAGAGTCACAGAATATAATATAAACTACTACAGTCTGAAAGTACTAGCTGGCTCGCAGACCAGGCAAACCTAACTAAGCTACACTACTCTGGGTGTGCAAAGTCTAGTGGCTCTACTATCAAGCCACGGTCCAGGTCTACTCCATCTAACCCGACCCCATAATAGGTCGGGCAATCTGCCTGAGAATCATCTGTAATATATCAACGGTATCCTGTCAGGAAAATGAGCAAGTACAAACACCAACAGCAGTTCCATATGAATTGACAAATTCTATAAGAGACGGTGTAATGAGATACAAGACAAATCAACAGGAAATATATATATCAAGATGTGAGTACTGAATAGGATGACAATATGTATATATATAGGATGACTTGGGGACTATTCGGAAGCCGAGTTACAACCCTTAAACCAAACAAGGACCGGGGTTGTAACCCTTCTTCCGAACAGAACTTAGCCTCCTACGATAATAAATATAAAAGGTGCCTTGAATTATTAGTGCGTTATATGATCGGCTTGGGAAAAATGATCAAGCTTTCCATCCGGCCGGCTATGAACAAGTGACAAGTACAAGTGTGAAGAATAAGGCCGGTCACCATGGAAAGTTATGAACAAGTAGGGTAAGACTTTACCCGTCGTGAGGCGAGGGTACAGCTATGAACAAGTAACAAGTAAAAGTGGGAATTTTGATCACACCACCACTAATAACTCCCCATCCCCCGAATAGTATAAAGGATCCGGACATAACACGTCATGACACGGGATTCAAAAGCAGGTGATCAGCCCACTCCCAAGTCCATGTCTATACAAGTACAAGTAACAAGTCGAGCTATGTACCAATATACCAAGTAATCCGGGAACAACATCTCATGACAGGATTTGACAAATACTAGTCCGTGAACTATCGTGTCTGGAAATCAAGTAAGACACTACAACTGAATCGGATATAGCAGATATCAAGACAATAAAAACTATCAGTGAATGTACTCGCCTGTGGTCCTAAGCTGATAAGGTGAACAGATGCTCAGAGTAATCACAGACCTATAGATGAGATGTCATGAGTCCAAACAGGGTTTAATAATGAAAGAAAAGCTAATCTAGTCATGATATGCAAGTCTAAGTCAAAATTAGGTCAAACTAAGTCACACCAAGCTAAACTAGGTCATACTAGGACAACCAAGGTCAAACAAGTCAAATGTTGACTAACAGTTCACTTTCAGTCAACTGGTCAACTCTGGTTTGGTTTTGGTCAATTTCTAAGTCAAGTGTTGACTTGAAGTTGACTTTCGGTAAAAAAGTCAACTCTTGGTCAACGGAGGTCAAGACTAGTCTAAACTACCCTTATCTAGTCATTACCTACCAAGACAACCTATTTCTAAGCCCATCTTAGAAGTCAAACTCAATATCTTAACAATACTCCATTACCTACATTTACCCTTCACAAGGTAAATACCAATACCTTGCCCATTACAAAGGAAACCCCTCTAGATCTCAGGATACTAGCCTAGGCTTCTTAGGGTAGCTAGATACTATCCTATCTAGGGTTTACCAACCAAAAAATCTAGGGTTCTTGGGCATCTAATCCATCTTATGGTCATGTTGGTCATCTCAATATTACCTTATGTATTGTCATGATACGCTATGGTATCTTGAGATACCACACTCAATCTTCTATCCAACCTTCCTAGTTTACTCTCCCACACTCTCCTAGTGTCTAGGTTAGTCCTCTAACTAGTCTACTAGAATACTAACTTAGTTAGGAGACTAACTTAACCAACTCACTACTAACACTAACACAAACATCAAGCTAACACCAACACTCACTAACCCCTCTAACTAGATACTCACCCACACTAGACACCACCCAACTAGGCACTAACTAAGGGTTTATATAGGCTTCTAGTGGATCAATTTGTGGGGCAACATGGGGTTTTCAAATGGTATATGTATTGAATGGAAAATAAATGGATGAAAGAGTGAATGAATGAAAGACAAATGAATGAAATGGGGCTTATAATGATGAGTATATGAATGAATAGAGTGAATGAATTATGGAGGGGAATGTAGTGTGAAAGAGTGAAATGATAAATGAAAGAATGGGTGAAATGAATAAAAATGATGGGAGAATGAATGAAGAAATGAGTGGATGAAACATGCGAATGAATGAATGAACCAAGGGCTGATATAGAGCTGAAAATGGGACTGAAATATAGTGTCTATGGGCTGAACAATGGGATGTTCATGGCTGCCATCAATGGGCTGAATATTGGGCTATTTTGGGACTGATTTGGGTGTGTTTTATGGGTTGAAATGGGCTGTTCAATTAGGCTAACAAGGGCTGAAAATGGCTGATTATATAAGGGCTGATTTGGGACAGCTAATAGGCCATACATGGCTGTCCTATGGACTGATTATAGGGTGTTAAGGACTGGTTTGAGACTGCTTATAGGTTGTCCTATCCCTCTCTCAATAGCAGCAAGTAGCTGCTGCTACTGCTGCTCTCTACTGCTGCTGTCCAAGAGGACATCAGCTGCTACATGCTGTTGCTACTATAGCTGATTCCCCCCTCTTTTCTCCACCTATCTCACTCTCTACTCCTCCCTCTATTTCCTTATTCCACCTCACTCCACCACTCTCTAACTCTCTCATCACAATCTCTACTCTCCTTTCTCCTCTCTATATCCTCCACACACACACACATACATATATACATATCCACACACACACACACACACACACACACACACACACACCACACACACACACACACACACACACACACACACACACACACACACACATATATATATATATATATATATATATATATATATATATATATATATATATATATATATATATATATATATATATATATATATATACATATATATAACCACACACACACACACACATATATATATATATATATATACACATACACTCCAAAACATCCCGAAACCTATTCGAATATCTCAATCCTCACAATTCTACCCTCTAGGGCCTAGACATATACCCCACACAAGCAATCTAACACGCGCACGCAAGCGAAAACGAGAAACGAGGCCCGAATGGCCAAATGGCCATTCTGGCGACTCCGGAGTGTCCGATTCGCGATACCGCACGATACGGACACCAAACCTATCCGAAATCGACCCAAACTCTACCCACGAGTTCTAAATAATGATTAGAACCTATTCTAAGTGCTAACGTACCGATTCTAGTGTCGGTGCAAAAAGTCATCCGTGTGTTGGAATCCGAAAACCCCGAAAAAGCCTATTTTTATGATTTCTCGCGAAACGACCCCACGTATCCAAATATGGACACGTACCTAGCCTCATCTCACCCAAACATGTCAATTTAGGGTTTTTCCTAAAATTGGCACTAAATCTAGCCCGAAAGTCCCAAATTGAGTCCAATGGATTCCAAACCTCTTCTAATGGGTTATCCTACACCTCGGACATCCTCTAATATGTAAATAATACTAATTAGGAGTAATTACAAGAGTTAGAGTTAGGATTTATCTCTCGGGAGTTGGAATCCCAAGGAAAAGCCCCAAAATTGGTTCTTTTTGGGTCAAAGCCAAATCTAAGCTTACAACCCCTCCATGCTAGGTTCTACCTAGATAAAAACCACAAATAAGAGATAAACAAGGGTTAACACCAAGATTAGAGAGAGATCTAGAGTATGGAAGAGAATTAGAAGAGATTTGACTTACTTTGGAGCTTAAAATTCAAAGGGAAAAGAAAGGGATTTTGTGGAATGAGAGAAAAGAATGAGAGAGAGGGTTTCTTGCAAATGAGAAGAAGGGAGGGGGTTCTTGCTGCTGGCCGGCCATAATTTAGCGGGTTGGGGGCATTTGGCAATTTACCAAAATGCCCTCCAAGTCAAAAAAATGAGTGGTTTTGAGTTGGGGTCGAAATGGTAACTTAAAAACTCCTAATTTTAAGTTCTAAATCTAATTCTAATCCCTAATCCCACTAAAATCAAATGATATTAGTCAAATATAAATATCTGGGTTTGGTCATGATAAGTTGGTCGGGTCTAGTTAGGTCCAAAACTGACCCGGGTCGCTAGCACAAGTCAAAATGAGACAAAACTCAAACCCGATGAAATAAAACCCCAAAACACAAGATTAATAAATAAATATTCACAAAAATATTAGAATATTGAAAATGACAAATTTGCCCTCAATTTTAAAAACTGGAGATGACAAATCTATCCACCTTAAAAAAATTTTGTCCTCGAAATTAAAACAAAGCAATCACAGAAAATTATGCAGTTCGATAATCAGATGCGTCTGTCCAAAATCATGATACTCAAAATCTCCGTCATGCTAGTGAGCAAGGCTACGAGAATCACAAAGTCCTCGACTAAGGTACATACCTCTAGAATTATGGTATTTAAAATTTTTGTATTGCCGCATGCTTGGCAGCAAAAATGTTACTTTCCGTTCCCGGAATACGTATTTTAATTCATGTACTATTTTAATATATTTATTTAATATATATACATATCATGTATTGTTCTGTATTTAAAATTTCTTTAATTTTACGTTAATTAATTTTCCTGTAATTTTACTTTCAGCATTTTACCTTCTGCTTTGCTTTTGGGTTCGGCCCGAGTTGGTTTATTTTTCGGCCTTGGATGGTTCAACATGAACCCAACTCCCCACCTACCACCACTCCTTCATTTAAAGCCTCATCCCCTTTCTCTCTCTCTCTCTCTTCATTACTTCTTCTCTTTACTCTTCTTCTTCCTCATAACTCCCCCACCAACCTAGGAGGGCTAGGCAAGTGCCAACTTGCTTCTTGATGGATTTCCATTTTTGTTGTTCTATTGTCTTCCTCTCAAGATTCTTAGACACTTTAGTACTTAGCATTTTCAATTCCTATGGCTCATTTCATGTAGATCTAAGTTTAATACATTTTCGGAATTTTTAGGTTTTGATCTAGTAACTTTGTTATTTTTCAAGTTTTGATGGTTCCATGTCGTAGGAAATTTGATTCTACCCAATTTAGACCACTGGAAGTCCTGATTTTGACTTATTTTGAGTGATTTATGGTCTTTTGGTTCATGGGTTTTCATGGCCATTGGAGGCTGGTTGGGGAAGATGATCAGTACATGCTATTTCCTGGTGCATGCTGTTTGCTGGCAAAAAGCTGTTGCCATGCTGTTTACTGGCACATGCTGTTTGCTGGCGCATGCTGTCCTGGCGCTTGCTGTTTCCTGGCACATGCTGTTTCCTGGCACATGCTGTCCTGGAGCATGCTGTTTCCTGGCGCATGCTGTTTTCTGGCACATGCTGTTTCCTGGCACATGCTGTCCTGGCGTATGCTGTTTTCTGGCGTATGCTGTTTTCTGGCACATGCTGTTTCTTGGCGCATGCTGTTTTCTGGCGCATGCTGTTTTCTGGCGCATGCTGTCATGGCACATGCTGTTTCCTGGCGCATACTGTTTCCTGGCACATACTGTTTCTTGGCGCATGCTGTTTTCTGGCGCATGCTGTTTTCTGGCGCATGCTGTTTCCTGGCACATGTTGTTTCTTGGCGCATGCTGTTTCCTAGCGCATGTTGTTTTCTGGCGTATGCTGTCCTGGCGCATGCTATTTCCTGGCGCATGCTGTTTCCTGGCACATGCTGTTTCTTGGCGCATGCTGTTTTCTGGCACATGCTGTTTCTTGGCGCATGCTGTCCTGGCACATGTTGTTTTCTGGCGCATGCTGTTTCCTGGCGCATGCTATTTTCCGTGGTCGCATGCTGTTGACTGCTGTTTTCCGTGGCCGCTTGACACTTCCTGGCCGCATGAGATCCTGACCACATATGCATTCTCAGCCGCATGAACTTTTATAATTTCCCGACCGCATGAACTCTAGCCCATGATGCCTTTTGACTGATTCTTGTCCCGAATTAACATTGATTGATATTGATTATGACCTTGACTAATAATTGATCATGCGTTCCTAGTTGGAACTAAGAGACTGGCTAGTCGTCTTATTGAATTGAAAGAATGAGACACGTTTATATTAATTATGAACTATTGTAATCGATTGGCCGATCCCGAATATTGGCATACAGGCATATGCAGGCTTCAATTTATTTATTTTTCTACAAAAGCAGCATGTGTACTTTATGGTCAAGGCATGATTTATTTCGTGGTTAGTTTTAATTGTTGCATTACGCTATGTAAGACCTACGACCTAACCGCACAGGTATCGTTGTAGAGTTGGACATATCGTACTTTGTACGAAAGTACTCATTCTGAATGACCATGATCCACGGCAATGGGATTTCACTTAACATAGAGGCTACTAAGTTAAATAAAATAATGATTGCATGGAGAGAATGGATTCCCGAGTTCTTACATGGCAGCCCTCTTTGGGACTATTAGTGCCCGACAGGCCGGCTGGTTTCCACAGATATTGCAAATCTGTCACACGGGCAGGGAGCGGTATCTGCTTATATTATTTATTGTATATTGATGACGGGCGTCCCGCTGGGACTCGTCCAATTCATGATTGGCGCAATTAATTGACTGGGTAGACTAGCCTTGCTTGCACATAGTAAGAACTGAGGAATCCTTTATCGTATAATTTTAAGATAACTTGGAACCCATAATAGTAAGCCGTAGTAGTTGCATGGCCGTTTAAATTGATTTGGTTGTGTACTGTACCTTCTCTGTTGACTAACTGAGATGATCAGAGTGTCGAGACATGACGGGCCAACTTCTGTCCTTGTTTGGTTGGGAGGTTGGTTCGAAGTGTCGTGATGTTATGTGAATCCCAGTAGCGAGCAGAGATCTATTATTATATTCTCTTATTTACTGGTTTAATTCCTCATATCGTGCTTCCTTGCGGTACTTGCTATTAGAGGTCTAACCTCTCTGGTTTTGCATAGCCATATTTAGAGCCGGTTCCCGAGGACTCAGCTTACTTCCACCTCCAAGATGGTCAATACTAGAGGAATGATCGCAGGAGGACTCGAGTGGGTTCCTTACTTCCCCGCTCGTTTTGTTACTTACTTTATATTTTGCCGTTTGGCACCGACATGTTAGTCGGATCGTCTTGTACTTATTTTTACATAATTGTAACTAAGTCAGGCTGCAGCTGATAAACAATTGTGTATACCTTGCTTCGTCATCTGGCTATGTTTTGTAAAGCCAGATATCAAAAACATTTTGACTGAGCGTTTGGGACGCCTTACTGCTTTATCTTACATGTTCTCTATTTTTGTTTCGTGTTCGAATGATTGAGACAATAGATGTGAAGTGACCATAGTGTGACTTTTATGTAGTATGTACCCCCTCGTCTTATTAGACAGCATTGATCGTATTATACGGTATTCCTCTACCCGTAATACGTAGCTGGCTGAGTCATTCCCCCGCTCTCTAGTATTCTGGTTCTGGGGCGTGACAAGGTTTTAGTGGTGGCCCATGCAGGTCTGATTTCAGACTTGTGGGGTATTTTGATTTATAGGATGTCTCAATCACACATGTTCCCCCTTGATCTCATGATTCGTTGTTCTCAATCCTAGCTTGACATTCCCGTATCCTTCGGCTTCATTGATCCTTCATGTTTGGTCGTTTGATTGCTCTTTTGTCCCTTTTCTTAGGTGCACTTCGTCTGCATCTGTCAGAACTGGACAGCAACAACAAGGGCAACATGGACAACATGACCAGGTTGGTCAGCTACAAGGGCCAGTACTACCTTAAGAGACTATCCAAGAAGAAGTGATAGTGGAACCAGCAGCCGGACCGCAGTATCCGGAGGTTCCTACACCACCCATAGTTCCACCTACCCCAGTGGAAGTGGACACACCAGCCCTTCTGGAGATCATGAGAGGGATGATGGCTACTCAGCAACACCAGATGTTAGCCCAGCAGCGCATGCACACTCAGTTGCAAGAGCAGAACGTACTACTCAACCAAGGGTTGCAGACGGCATTGGAAAGAGGGGCAAGGACAGATTCAGGAGCATCAACCAGGTTTTGTAAGTACAACCCCCGCCGTTTCGAGGGCACGGAAGATGCCGTCTCAGCAGATGCGTGACTTAAGGATATTGAGGCTATTCTGACAGCAGCTAAGGTGCCGGCAGAAGAACGTGTGGATCAAGTGAAGTTATTACTTCAGGATCTCGCACGTGATTGGTGGGAATCAGAGGAAGTGGGCATCAGACGTCCTGTTGCTTGGGACGATTTTACTGCAAGGTTCAAGACGAAGTACTATGGAGTTGTGGCACAGTTTGAGCTACAACAGAAGTTTATCAACCTCAAGCAGGCCGGCAAGACGGTATATGCTTATGCAGCGGAGTTCTGCAGATTGAGTAGGTTCGCCCCAGAGATGGTAGCAACGGAGAGCCAGAGGGCTATGAGGTTCCAGCAAGGGTTTCATCTTGAGCTCTTACAATTGATAGAGGGACACAATTATCAGACTTTCGATGTGGTATTGACGGCAACCCGAAGGCATGAGATCACCATTCAGAGGATCACGGCAAGGACTGGAGGTTAGAAGAGATCCCACAGTCAGATTGAAGGAGGAGGGGGAGTAGCGCCCCGAACAACAACACCGTCCCTTGGCGTCCGCATTCACGATGTGGCGATACGAGGGCCAGCACCACCAAGGCAGCAGCAACAGCAACATAGGAAGAACCAGCAACCCCCAACGGGCTGCACTTATTGTGGGAAGGTAGGACACACTAGAGATGTGTGTCGGACATTGAACGGGCAGTGTTTGATATACGGAAGCCCAGATCATCGGGTTACCACATGTCCCATGAATTCGAGGTCAGGAGGACCAGTGCAACAATTTCCTGCTCTGCCAGCACCAGGGGCAGGACAGTATCGAAGACCAGCGGTAGCAGTGAGACCGTTGGCACAGCGCCCGTTCATGACACAGGCTCAGATGTTTCGGTAGCAGGGACCGCCGATGCAACATCACTAACATAGACCACCCCAACATCATCAAGGAAGGGGCCAGCAGCAGCACCAGGCTAGGCCGCAACATGGGAACCAACAAGAAGGTCGAGGGCAGGCCTTCACTCTGTCCTTGGAGGAGGCATTAGCATCGGGAGATGTTATGGCAGGTAACATTCTCGTCGCCTCATATCCCGCAGTAGCATTGTTTGATTCGGGAGCATCACACTCATTTATATCTGCACAATTTGCAACACGGCTAGGAATGGAATTCGAGGCATTGCCAGGGAGGTTAAATATACTCTCTGGTAATGGGCTCGTAGGAGTTAGTAGAGTTATTCTAGCATGTAGCGTTGTAGTTTGTGGGCATTCCTTACCCGTCCGGTTGATAGAATTTCCTGTTGGAAATTTCGACGTTATCTTAGGCATGGACTGGCTGAAAGACAGTCATGCGATAATAGATTATCGTAGAGGGAGTGTATCTTTTGATATTCCAGGCATGAAGCGGTTCATCTTAGTCAGATCAGTGGCAACTCAACAAGAGCAGGGAGTAGTGACGGCAATGGAAGAAGTTCAAGTTCCGAAGGTAGTTGAAGAGTTTCTGGACGTATTTCCCGAAGAACTTCCATGTCTACCACCGGTTAGGGATATTGAGTTCAGCATAGAATTGGTACCTGAAACTAAACCGATATCAGATCGAGTTTACAGAATGGCGGATTCAGAACAGGCCAAGGTATATCAGCACATAGAGGAACTGAAGGAGAAGAAGTTCATCCAAGCTAGCATATCACCATGGGCAGCACCAGTGGTACTTGTGGGGAAGAAGGATGGGTCATCCAGATTGTGCATCGATTACATGAAGCTTAACGCGGCAACAGTAAAGAACAAATACCCACTACCCAGGATCGACGACTTGTTTGATCAGTTGAGCAGAGCTAGAGTTTTCTCTAAGATAGATCTTCGTTCAGGGTATTATCAAGTGAGGGTTCGGAAGGAGAATATTCCCAAGATAGCATTCAGGTCGAAGTATGGGCATTATGAATTCTTGGTAATGCCGTTTGGTTTGACCAATGCTCCAACAATATTTATGGATTTGATGAACCGCATCTTTATGCCATACTTAGATCAATTTATCGTTGTGTTTCTTGACGACATTCTCGTCTACTCTGCTAATGAGGAGGAACATGAGGACCACCTCAGAAAAGTGTTACAGGTTCTGAGAGAGAACCAGTTGTATGCCAAGTTCAGCAAGTGTGAGTTTGGGTCGGACCATATTTTATTTTTGGGGCACATCGTATCAGGAGCTGGAGTAGCAGTGGATACCAAGAAGGTAAAAGCAATAGAGAGTTGGCCAGTACCCAAGACCGTAGCAGATGTGTGGAGTTTCTTGGGATTGGCGGGATATTACAGGAGATTCGTAGCAGACTTTGCAAGACTTTCAGCACCCATGACCCGCTTGACCCGAAAGGATGTACCATTCGTCTGGTCGGCAGAATGTCAGGTATCATTTGAGAACTTGAAGCAGAAGTTGATATCAGCACCTATTCTTACATTGCCACTTGGGCCCGGAGGTTTTACTGTATATTGTGATGCGTCAGGTAAAGGACTTGGATGTGTCCTTATACAACATGAGAAGGTGATAGCATATGCATCTAGGCAACTTCGAGACCACGAGAAGAATTACCCAACTCATGACTTGGAGTTGGCAGCAGTAGTGTTTGCTTTGAAGCTATGGAGGCATTACTTATATGGTGACTGAGTGGACATGTACACAGACCATAAAAGTCTGAAGTACATCTTTACTCAGAAGGAGCTGAACATGAGGCAGAGAAGATGGTTAGAGCTGATCAAGGATTATGACGTGGAGCTTCAGTATCATCCAGACAAGGCAAATGTAGTAGCAGACGCTCTTAGCAGGAGATGAGGCGCATTTATGTTGACAACCCAGAAGCACATCTTAGAAGACCTTTAGGAGATGGGCATCGAAGTTATACTTCCTAGTGATGTAGGAATTCTGGCAAGTCTACAAGTTCAATCTGACTTGGTAGACAGGATCAAAGCAGCTCAGACACAGGACCCAAGGATTCAGAAGCTTAGGGCAGAATGTGAGTCAGGACTCAGGAAGGAGATGAGAATTCATGAAGATGGTACACTTAGGTTTGGATCACGTCTATGTGTGCCTAGTGGAGATATCAGACAGGAGGTATGACAGAAGCTCACAGTTCTCAGTATTCTATACATCCTGGAGGGACCAAGATGTACCAAGATATCAAACAACACTTCTGGTGGAACAAAATGAAGAGGGAGATAGCTAGATTCGTTTCCCGTTGCTTGATATGTCAGCAAGTGAAGGTAGAGCAGCAGAGGCCAACTGGGTTATTGCAACCGCTTCCTATTTCGGAATGGAAATGAGAACATATTACAATGGACTTTGTGACCGGTTTACCGAGATCATCAAGTGGTAAAGATGCTATTTGGGTGATAGTAGATCGGCTTACAAAGGTGGCACACTTTCTTCCTTTCAGAGTAGGGTAATCTACAGAAAAGTTGGCAGAGTTGTATATGCAACAGATAGTCAGGCAGCATGGAGTCCCTGTCAGTATTGTGTCAGACAGAGATACCCATTTTATATCATATTTCTGGAAGAGCTTACATCATAGTCTGGGTACCAAGTTAAGATTTAGTACGGCTTACCATCCACAGACGGACAGGCAATCAGAAAGAACAATTCAGACTTTGGAAGACATGTTGCGAGCTTGTACTCTGGATTTTGGAGGATCTTGGGAGAGCCACCTGCACTTAGTCGAATTCTCATACAACAACAGTTATCAAGCCAGTATCTAGATGGCGCCATTTGAAGCACTATATGGTAAGAAGTGTAGGTCGCCACTGGCAAGCGATGATATCGGAGAGAGGAAGATGTTAGGCCCAGAAATGATTGTCCAGACAGTTGAAGTGGTCAAAGAAATTAGAGAGCGACTTCGAGTTGCGCAGGATCGGCATCGTCATTGGGCGGACCAGCATCGTAGGCCGCTAGAGTTTTCCGTTGGGGACCACGTGTTCTTACGGATCTCACCTACCCGTGGGGTCATTAGATTTGGCGTTCGCGGGAAGTTGAGTCCGCGGTACGTGTGCCCATTTGTTATCCTTGATCGGATAGGCGATGTTGCTTATCGTTTATCCCTTCCACCTTCGTTACGAGAGGTACATGACGTGTTCCATGTATCTCAGTTATGTAGGTATGTATCGGACCCAAGCCATATCCTTGATCATTCTGAGCTGGTTGTTGGTACCAGCCTGTTTTACGAGGAACAGCCTGTGTCTATTTTGGACCGAAGAGAGAAGATACTCAAGAAATGAACAATTAGTCTTGTCCGGGTTGCTTGGGGTCATCACTCTTTAGGGGAGTCAACGTGGGAACGTGAGGATGACATCCGATCACGGTATCCGCACATATTTGACTCACAAGATATATCTCTTTCTGTATGCCTTGATTGTCTTAACTTCTCATGCTCGTCACCTTATGAGTAGAATTGCTTGGTGTCGTCGATAGTTAAACATAGATATGTTACTTGCTATTGGCATTGTAGAATGATTGCTTACTCAATTGCTTATACTTAGATTAGTTTAGCTCCGATGTTTCTATCCTGCTTGGATTTGAAATTCCGAGGACGAAATTTTTCTAAGGAGGGTAGAGATATCACTTCCCGTTCCCGGAATACGTATTTTAATTCATGTACTGTTTTAATATATTTATTTAATATATATACATATAATGTATTGTTCTGTATTTAAAATTCCTTTAATTTCACGTTAATTAATTTTTTTGTAATTTTACTTTCAGCATTTTACCTTCTGCTTTGCTTTTGGGTTCGGCCCGAGTTGGTTTATTTTTTGGCCTTGGATGGTTCAACATGAACCCAACTCCCCACCTACCACCACTCCTTCATTTAAAGCCTCATCCCCTTTCTCTCTCTCTCTTCATTACTTCTTCTCTTTACTCTTCTTCTTCCTCATAACTCCCCCACCAACCTAGGAGGGCTAGGCAAGTGCCAACTTGTTTCTTGATGGATTTTCATTTTTGTTGTTCCATTGTCTTCCTCTCAAGATTCTTAGACACTTTAGTACTTAGCATTTTCAATTCCTATGGCTCATTTCATGTAGATCTAAGTTTAATACATTTTCGGAATTTTTAGGTTTTGATCTAGTAACTTTGTTATTTTTCAAGTTTTGATGGTTCCATGTCGTAGGAAATTTAATTCTACCCAATTTAGACCATTAGAAGTCCTAATTTTGACTTATTTTGAGTGATTTATGGTCTTTTCGTTCATGGGTTTTCATGGCCATTGGAGGCTGGTTGGGGAAGATGAGCAGTACATGCTATTTCCTGGTGCATGCTGTTATCTGGCAGAAAGTTGTTGCCATGCTGTTTGCTGGCGCATGCTGTCCTGGCGCATATTGTTTCCTGGCACATACTATTTGCTGGCAAAAAGCTGTTGCCATGCTGTGTTTCCTGGCACATGCTATTTTCTGGCGCATGTTGTCCTGGCGTATGCTGTTTCCTGGCACATGCTGTTTCCTGGCACATGCTGTTTCTTGGCGTATGTTATTTCCTGGCGCATGCTGTTTTCTGGCGCATGCTGTCCTGACGCATGCTGTATCCTGGCGCATGCTGTTTCCTGGCACATGCTGTTTCTTGGCGCATGCTGTCGTGGCACATGCTATTTCCTGGCGCATGCTGTTTTCTAACGCATGCTGTTTTCCGTGGTCGCATGCTGTTGACTGCTGTTTTCCGTGGCCGCATGACACTTCCTGGCCGTATGAGATCCTGACCACATATGCATTCTCAGCCGCATGAACTTTTATAATTTCTCGACCGCATGAACTCTAGCCCATGATGCCTTCTGACTGATTTTTGTCCCGAATTAACATTGATTGATATTGATTATGACCTTGACTAATAATTGATCATGCGTTCCTAGTTGGAACTAAGAGACTGGCTAGTCGTCTTATTGAATTGAATGAATGAGACACGTTTATATTAATTATGAACTATTGTAATCGATTGGCCGATCCCGAATATTGGCATACAGGCATATGCAGGCTTCAATTTATTTATTTTTCTACAAAAGCAGCATGTGTACTTTATGGTCAAGGCATGATTTATTTCGTGGTTAGTTTTAATTGTTGCATTACGCTATGTAAGACCTACGACCTAACCGCACAGGTATCGTTGTAGAGTTGGGCATATCGTACTTTGTACGGAAGTACTCATTTTGAATGACCATGATCCACGGCAATAGGATTTCACTTAACATAGAGGCTACTAAGTTAAATAAAATAATGATTGCATGGAGAGAATGGATTCCCGAGTTCTTACATGGCAGCCCTCTTTGGGACTATTAGTGCCCAACAGGCCGGCTGGTTCCCACAGATATTGTAAATCTGTCACACGGGTAGGGAGCGGTATCTGCTTATATTATTTATTGTATATTGATGACGGGCGTCCCACTGGGACTTGTCTAATTCATGATTGGCACAATTGATTGACTGGGTAGACTAGCCTTGCTTGCACATAGTAAGAACTGAGGAATCCTTTATCGCATAATTCCAAGATAACTTGGAACCCATAATAGCAAGCCGTAGTAGTTGCATGGCCGTTTAAATTGATTTGGTTGTGTACTGTACCTTCTCTGTTGACTAACTGAGATGATCAGAGTGTCGAGACATGACGGGCCAACTTCTGTCCTTGTTTGCTTGGGAGGTTGGTTCGAAGTGTCGTGATGTTATGTGAATCCCAGTAGCGAGCAGAGATCTATTATTATATTCTCTTATTCACTGGTTTAATTCCTCATATCGTGCTTCCTTGCGGTACTTGCTATTAGAGGTCTAACCTCTCTGGTTTTGCATGGCCAGATTTAGAGCCGGTTCCCGAGGACTCAGCTTACTTCTACCTCCAAGATGGTCAAGACTAGAGGAATGATCGCAGGAGGACTCGAGTGGGTTCCTTACTTCCCCGCTCGTTTTGTTACTTTATATTTTGCCGTTTGGCACCGACATGTTAGTCGGATCATCTTGTACTTACTTTTACATAATTGTAACTAAGTCAGGCTGCAGCTGATAAACAATTGTGTATACCTTGCTTCGTCATCTGGCTATGTTTTGTAAAGCCAGATATCAAGAAC
This sequence comes from Iris pallida, assembly GCA_029216955.1. Lineage (NCBI taxonomy): Eukaryota > Viridiplantae > Streptophyta > Magnoliopsida > Asparagales > Iridaceae > Iris > Iris pallida. Next base: position 12,230,877 of record JANAVB010043216.1, read on the forward strand.
ATTTTGACTGAGCGTTTGGGACGCCTTACTGCTTTATCTTACATGTTCTCTATTTCTGTTTCGTGTTTGAATGATTGAGACAATAGATGTGAAGTGACCATAGTGTGACTTTTATGTAGTATGCACCCCCTCGTCTTATTAGACAACATTGATCGTATTATACGGTATTCCTCTACCCGTAATACGTAGCTGGCTGAGTCATTCCCCCGCTCTCCAGTATTCTGGTTCTGGGGCGTGACAGAAAACCTTAAATTCCCACACCCGAGAAATACGTCCATAATCCGACTATATGTCCTCACTATGCCTGCTAGCATGACCCTAGAGGATTCTAAAATCTCATAATCGAGGCGACCTAGCCCACACGACTTATCTCAGAAGAAAAAATCACATCACAAGAACAAAATTTTCATCAAACAATCAAGGAACAGATGAAATTGAATTTCAAACATTTTATAAGGAGGCAAATACGAAAATGAGATCGAAAGATTGGAACCTGCTATCTGCTCTGCTACTGCCTGAGTGGGCTCAACTGCCATGGCGAAAGCACGCCCCTGCTGGCCTCCTCTAGCCTGCTGCACTCTGTCCTGGCCTGCTTGTCTGGCTGCACGAGCAGCACAGTTCTTCATCTGGTGATCTGGAGCTCCACAGAATAAACAAACTCCTAGCCTCATCCTGCAAACCTCCCGGGTGTGCCCCATCTTCTTGCAGAAGGCACACTGGATGGCCTGCCTCTGGCCATGTCCCTGGTGCTGCTGGGCATGCGCTGGTGCCTGCTGAAACTGTAACTGAGGCTGCTGCCGAGACTGCCTCTGCTGGAAGTGAGGGCGCTTTGCCGGCCCCGTACTCGAGCTCGCTCCTAGAACATCGCTGCCCCTCTTCGGCTTGAGGCCGAAGTCCTCCTCTGCGATCTGCGCCTCCATCAGAATCTGGTCGAATGTCGCATCGCGTCGTCCAGAAGTATGAATGCGAACTGCATGGATAAGACCCCTCCGAAACTTGCTGGCCTTGTACCCCTCATCCTGGATCAGACCTGGTACAAACCTACTCAGGCGGAAGAACTCCGCTGCATACTCGTCCACCGACGAGTTCCCCTGCTCCAATGCGACGAACTGGGCCTCAAGAGCTGTCAAGGTCACATCTGGGTAGAACTTCTCCTTAAAGAGCTTCCTGAAGCTCTCCCAAGTCAAACCCCTCACCGACGCACGAGGATCCGTGTGAAACCAAGTCAGCGCTATATCGAAAAACTGGCTCGCTGCAGACGTCACCCAAAGCCCTCTCGGGACCTCTGCCAACTCCAGGCTCCGCTGGACATCCTCCAACCAGTCATCCGCGTACAGGATACCCTCGGTACCCTTGAAGTCCCTCGGTTTCATCTTCTTAAAGTCTAGGTGTGTGCCAGGCCTTCCCTGACCCTGCTGCTGAACTTTGGAACCCTAAACTGTACCCGGTGTAACCCTTTCTACTGCTGCCATCGCCAGCTGGTGTGAGTTCTCCATGCTCTGTCGTAACACCTCTGTCTTGCGGTGGGACGCATCGGCCTGGTGATGCTGTACCTCGGCCTGTGCTATCTGGGTCTACAACATCTGCTGCAGAAGGGCCATCATCTGCTGAGTATCAGTCGGTAGCGGAGGCTGCGGAGGAAGAGTATCAGGAATGACTATGGATGGTCTCACTGCTGGAGGTGGAAGACCTCCTGGAACCGTCGCTGCTGCTCCCGCCTGAAGGGCAGGGACTGAGGTGGCAGCTCCCTCAACTGCAGCTCCCTCAGCCGGAGGTTGAAGACCTCCTGGAACCGTCGCTGTTACTCCCGTAGCCGTAGGTGGAAGTCCTACTGGATCGGACCTCTCTGGAACTGTACTAGGCCCTGCTGCCTGAGAACTAGTCACTGTCATCCTGAAGACGAATTGAACCCAAGAGATCAATATGGCACAAAATAAGATATTATCAAAGGAGGACAATTGAATTCAAATGTAAGAAGAGTTGTCATGATAATCAAAAGATCAAAATTTTCCTAAAATGTGATTGGATAACTCCTATCATACCCTAGATCCTACGTCCTAGTCGCAGGCTCGTAATTAGCACTCTAAGTCGAGCACCATTACGAGATCGTACTAATTGCGACACTGACCTGCATGGGCCGCCATAAAAATGTGTCACGACCCGTACCCTGATTAGGGGCACGAGTACGTGGTTACGTCCAGCCGAGGCCGCAGAAACGGTGGTAGAACGCTGTATAGGTCATCTATAAATACTACAACTAACAGAATAAAGGTGCCTGTACAGTATATACACTCCGAATGGAGGTGACATAGCAATACAGTCTCAATCACAAAGTAAAACTAATGTAGATAGCATGGAAAAGAAATATGATAGATGAAAGCAGGAGATAAGTTCAAGATCCACACAAGCCCAAAGCTATACACAACATCACAGAGTCACAGAATATATTATAAACTACTACAGTCTGAAAGTACTAGCTGGCTCGCAGACCAGGCAAACCTAACTAAGCTACACTACTCTGGGTGTGCAAAGTCTAGTGGCTCTACTATCAAGCCACGGTCCAGGTCTACTCCATCTAACCCGACCCCATAATAGGTCGAGCAATCTGCCTGAGAATCATCTGTAATATATCAACGGTATCCTGTCAGGAAAATGAGCAAGTACAAACACCAACAGCAGTTCCATATGAATTGACAAATTCTATAAGCGACAGTGTAATGAGATACAAGACAAATCAACAGGAAATATATATCAAGATGTGAGTACTGAATAGGATGACAATATGTATATATATAGGATGACTTGGGGACTATTCGGAAGCCGAGTTACAACCCTTAAACCAAACAAGGACCGGGGTTGTAACCCTTCTCCCGAACAGAACTTAGCCTCCTACGATAATAAATATAAAAGGTGCCTTGAATTATTAGTGCGTTATGTGATCGGCTTGGGAAAATGATCAAGCTTTCCATCCGGCCGGCTATGAACAAGTGACAAGTACAAGTGTGAAAAATAAGGCCGGTCACCATGGAAAGTTATGAACAAGTAGGGTAAGGCTTTACCCGTCGTGAGGCGAGGGTATAGCTATGAACAAGTAACAAATAAAAGTGGGAATTTTGATCACACAACCACTAATAACTCCACATCCCCCGAATAGTATAAAGGATCCGAACATAACACGTCATGACACGGGATTCAAAAGCAGGTGATCAGCCCACTCCCAAGTCCATGTCTATACATGTACAAGTAACAAGTCGAGTCATGTACCAATATACCAAGTAATCCGGGAACAACATCTCATGGCAGGATCCGACAAATACTAGTCCATGAACTATCGTGTCTGGAAATCAAGTAAGACACTACAACTGAATCGGATATAGCAGATATCAAGACAATGAAAACTATCAGTGAATGTACTCGCCTGTGATCCTGAGCTGATAAGGTGAACAGATGCTCAGAGTAATCACAGACCTATAGATGAGATGTCATGAGTCCAAACAGGGTTTAATAATGAAAGAAAAGCTAATCTAGTCATGGTATGCAAGTCTAAGTCAAAACTAGGTCAAATTAAGTCACACCAAGCTAAACTAGGTCACACTAGGACAACCAAGGTCAAACAAGTCAAATGTTGACTAATAGTTGACTTTCAGTCAACTGGTCAACTCTGGTTTGGTTTCGGTCAATTTCTAAGTCAAGTGTTGACTTGAAGTTGACTTTCGGTCAAAAAGTCAACTCTTGGTCAACGGAGGTCAAGACTAGTCTAAACTACCCTTATCTAGTCATTACCTACCAAGACAACCTATTTCTAAGCCCATCTTAGAAGTCAAACTCAATATCTTAACAATACTCCATTACCTACATTTACCCTTCACAAGGTAAATACCAATACCTTGCCCATTACAAAGGAAACCCCTCTAGATCTCAGGATACTAGCCTAGGCTTCTTAGGGTAGCTAGATACTATCCTATCTAGGGTTTACCAACCAAGAAATCTAGGGTTCTTGGGCGTCTAATCCATCTTATGGTCATGTTGGTCATCTCAACATTACCTTATGTATCGTCATGATACGCTATGGTATCTTGAGATACCACACTCTATCTTCTATCCAACCTTCCTAGGTTACTCTCCCACACTCTTCTAGTGTCTAGGTTAGTCCTCTAACTAGTCTACTAGGATACTAACTTAGTTAGGACACTAACTTAACCAACTCACTACTAACACTAACACAAACATCAAGCTAACACCAACACTCACTAACCCCTCTAACTAGATACTCACCCACACTAGACACCACCCAACTAGGCACTAACTAAGGGTTTATATAGGCTTCTAATGGATCAATTTGTGGGGCAACATAGGGTTTTCAAATGGTATATGTATTGAATGGAAAATAAATGGATGAAAGAGTGAATGAATGGAAGACAAATGAATGAAATGGGGCTTATAATGATGAGTGTATGAATGAATAGAGTGAATGAATTATGGAGGGGAATGTAGTGTGAAAGAGTGAAATGATGAATGAAAGAATGGGTGAAATGAATGAAAATGATGGAAGAATGAATGAAGAAATGAGTGGATGAAACATGTGAATGAATGAACGAACCAAGGGCTGATATGGGGCTGAAAATGGGACTGAAATGTGGTGCCTATGGGCTGAACAATGGGATGTTCATGGCTGCCATCAATGGGCTGAATATTGGGCTGTTTTGGGACTGATTTGGGACTGATTTGGGTATGTTTTATGGGCTGAAATGGGCTGTTCAATTAGGCTAACAAGGGCTGAAAATGGCTGATTATATAAGGACTGATTTGGGACAGCTAATAGGCCATACATGGCTGTCCTATGGACTGATTATAGGGTGTTAAGGACTGGTTTGAGACTGCTTATAGGCTGTCCTATCCCCCTTTCAATAGCAGCAAGTAGCTGCTGCTACTGCTGCTCTCTACTGCTGCTGTCCAAGAGGACAGCAGCTGCTACTATAGCTGATTCCCTCCCCCTCTTTTCTCCACCTATCTTACTCTCTACTCCTCCCTCTATTTCCTCATTCCACCTCACTCCACCACTCTCTAACTCTCTCATCACATTCTCTACTCTCATTTCTCCTCTCTATATCCTCCACACACACACACACATACATATATACATATCCACACACACACACACACACATACACACATATATATATATACATATGTATAACCACACACACACACACACATATATATATATACACATACACTCCAAAACATCCCGAAACCTATCCGAATATCCCAATCCTCACAATTCTACCCTCTAAGGCCTAGACATATACCCCACATAAGCAATCTAACACGCACACGCAAGCGAAAATGAGAAACGAGGCCCAAATGGCCAAATGGCCATTCTGGCAACTCCGGAGTGTCCGATTCGCGATACCGCACGATACGGACACCAAGCCTATCCGAAATCGACCCAAGCTCTACCAACAAGTTCTAAATAATGATTAGAACCTATTCTAAGTGCTAACTTGCCGATTCTAGTGTCGGTGCAAAAAGTCACCCGTGTGTTGGAACCCGAAAACCCTGAAAAAGCCTATTTTTATGATTTCTCACGAAACGACCCCACGTATCCAAATATGGACACGTACCTAGCCTCATCTCACCCAAACTAACCTAATTAGGTCTAAATATGCTAGGGGCAACACCCAAACATGTCAATTTAGGGTTTCCCCCAAAATTGGCACTAAACCTAGCCCGAAAGTCCCAAATTGAGTCCAATGGGTTCCAAACCTCTTCTAATGGGTTATCCTATACCTCAGACATCCTCTAATATGTAAATAACACTAATTAGGAGTAATTACACGAGTTAGAGTTAGGGTTTACCTCTCGGGAGTTGGAATCCCAAGAAAAAGCCCTAAAATTGGTTCTTTTTGGGTCAAAGCCAAATCTAAGCTTCCAACCCCTCCATGCTAGGTTCTACCTAGATAAAAACCACAAATAAGAGATAAAAAAGGGTTAACACCAAGATTAGAGAGAGATCTAGAGTATGGAAGAGAATTAGAATAGATTTGACTTACCTTGGAGCTTAAAATTCAAAGGGAAAAGAAAGGGATTTTTTGGAATAAGAGAAAAGAATGAGAGAGAGGGTTTCTTGCAAATGAGAAGAAGGGAGGGGGTTCTTGCTGCTGGCCGGCCATAATTTAGAGGGTTGGGGGCATTTGGCAATTTACCAAAATGCCCTCCAAGTCAAAGAAATGAGTAGTTTTGAGTTGGGGTCGAAATGGTAACTTGAAAACTCCTAATTTCAAGTTCTAAATCTAATTCTAATCTCTAATCCCACTAAAATCAAATGGGATTAGTCAAATATAAATATCTGGGTTTGGTCATGACAAGTTGGTCGGGTCTAGTTGGGTCCAAAACTGACCCGGGTCGCTAGCACAAGTCAAAATGAGACAAAACTCAAACTCGATGAAATAAAACCCCAAAATACAATATTAATAAATAAATATTCACAAAAATATTAGAATATTGAAAATGACAAATTTGCCCTCAATTTTGAAAACTTGAGGTGACACTATTACATTGAGATGACGTTAACTCATCATTAATTACTTACCCCTCTAGCTTCTCCACTTAATCCTCGTCGCAATTGAGTAATATATACAACTGAGCAGCCCTTAGCTCTTCGTCATTCAAATATCTTTTCTTCATTTTCCCCGAAGGCTTTCCGGACTGATTGAATACTTTCAGTATTCCATCATTAGATTCTTGATATTCGTCGTCGTTTCTCGGAGCCCTCGTTCTATTTGTAGCAACATGAGGTTTGAAATACGTCGAGCAGAAGTTTGTAATCTCCTCGAGAATATAGGCTTCACAAATAGAACCCTCGACCCGAGCCTTATTTTTTATCTACCTTTTTAGGTGGTTCAAATGCCGCTCAAACGGGTACATCCACCGATAACCGACGGGCCCACCAATGTGTGCCTCGTAGGAAAGATGAATTAAAAAATGCTCCATGGAGTCGAAGAATCCAGAAGAAAATACCTTCTCGAGCTTGCACAGTGTTACCGTAATATCGTTCTCCTGCTTTTCTAGACGATCGACGAGTAACTTAGTAGAACAATGATCTCTGAAGAATATGCTAAGCTCGGTCAATGGATCCCACACAACCTGGGGTAAGAATTCCCGAAATGCAATCGGAATTAACCTCTCCATGAATACGTGACAATCATGGCTCTTCATACTTGTCAATTTGTTCTCCTTGAGGTCGACGCATATTCTCAAGTTCGTAACATATCCGTCTGGAAATTTCAGACCTTGAATCCACCTACAAAGTCTGACTTTATTCTCCTTCTCCAGTGAGAAATTGCCTTAGGCTGCTTCAACTTCCCATTCCCCTCCTCTATCAAATGCAATGCAGGACGTCTACATATTTCTTCCAAGTCCAATCTAGCCTTTGGATTGTCTTTCGTCTTCCCCTTTACGTCCATTACAGTATTAATTATGTTGTCAAACACATTCTTCTCGATATGCATGACATCAAGGTTATGTCTAATCAGATTGGTGCTCCAATATGGAAGATCCCAGAATATACTCCTCTTCGTCCAGTTATGAGTGCGACCAAATCTGTCACACTTGTAGCCCGTAGCAGGCTCTTCAATAGCTCTTGGTAAATCTTTTATCTCTTCCCATATCGTGTATCCGGGCCACCTTGGCGGGGGATTAGCCTTCTCCACAATGCCAGCACGAAAAGCATTCCTGTTCCTCCGGTACGGATGATCCTTCTTAAAGAATTGTCGATGACAATCGAAGAAGCAAGGTTTGCCTCCATGTTTCAAACGTAAAGCCTTAGTGCGGTCCATGCAATACGGACATGAAAGACGACCATGCGTGCTCCATCCAGATAATATACCATAGGCCAAAAAGTCGTTGATGGTCCACATAAGTGCTGCCCGCATCTGTAAATTTTGTTTTCTAGATACATCGTACGTGTTGGAACCTACTTCCCACAGCTGACTCAACTCATCAATCAATGGCTGTAAATACACATCGATGTTCCTTTTCGGATTGTTTGGACCTGGGATAATAACGTGAGAAACATATACGGAGTCTTCATACACATCAAAGGCGGTAGATTGTACGGAGTGACGATCACAGGCCAACACGAATACTGGGATCCCGAAAGTCCGAATAGGATAAAACCGTCGGAGCAAAGACCCAATCTGACATTACGCAGATCAGAAGCAAAATCTGGATACTCTTGATCAAAGTGCTTCCATGCTTCTCCATCAGATGGGTGATCCAACACTCCTTCGGTCTGTTCTCGCTTATGCCAACTCATATTTTTTGCAGTTTCCTTCACCATAAATAACCGCTGCAATCGTGGCGTCAACAGAAAGTAGTACATCAAATCGGTAGGCTTCCTTTCACCGACAAACTTTTCTCTACCACTGTCCTTGTAGCGATCAGTGTTTTCCATAAAGAAATTCTTTTTATTTGTTGTATTTCTGGGAAAATTACAACTGTAGGAATCCGATCTAGAAGACGATCGCTTTATCCCTTGGATTATGCATAGAAGAAATGCTCTCAGAATTTTGACAGTAGATATCAATGTATCTGTACAATGAATGAGAAAAAGAACTCTATTTATAGAGTGAAAAATAATAACTGAAAAGATAACTGTCTTCACAGCCTGTGCTTAGTTGAAAATCACGCAGGATTTAACATACGCAAGGTTGTGAGCAGTTACTGGACGTGGCCTGTAACTGTTGGACACATGGCAATCATGCATGAGTCGTGTGCAAGTTACAGGACACGCAGGCGAGAGATCAGTGGCATGGCTGCCACGTACTCCAATTTGATGAAATCCACGCAGACTTGTTGAAGACGAAATCTACGCGAACTCGGTGTAGAAAGCTTCAAAATCCACGCAAACTTGGGGCAGGAAGCTTCAGGATCCACGCAGACTTCGAGGCAAAGAACTCGAAAATCTACGCAAACTTGAGGAAGAAAACTTCATAATCCACGCAAACTTGAGATGAAGATCACAAATACACGCAGACTTGAGATAGAACTGCCAGCTGTCTTGATTCGGCGTGTCTCGACTGACACAAAATCTCTGACAGTGATTGCTTTGTCAGTCGCATTAAATGACAATAAACCCTTTTGGTACGCCAACTCGACGAAGGCTGAGTCTTGCTGAAGAAGATTTCGAAAATCACGCAATAGATGGCGATGATCTCTCGAAGTCTGTGCATACGTGGCATACGAAGAGACATTCTTCGACTGTTGTGCTGTCAGTCATAATTACTCTCTGACAAATGATGAGCTGTCTCCCCAGCGTGATTTGTTTATATTGTCTGGATCAACTGAGCGTGACTTTTGACTCTGTCTTGATCAACTCAGCGTGACTTTCATTTTTAAAGGCCTACAAGACCCCCTTCAAAGTTTTCGAAAAATTGAAAAGACTTCAAAATTTTCGAAATACTTTGAAAATAGAGATGATAAAATGGATTTAGTCACGCTGAGATGACTTCAAAATTTTTCGGAAGTCGAAAAGACTTCGAAGTTCTTTGAAAACATCCAAATGAACTTATTAAATGTCATAATGACTCTTCGTTCTCCGAGACTGATTGTATCCAATTTATGGTGGAATATGAACCGCCGGCAAAACTCAGTTATATAAACAGGAAGAAGTTTCATTTTTAATCTTCATCTTACGTCAATATGACACCAAAGGAGAAAGCTGAGGAAGAAGCACGTAAGTTGGGCTTTTGTTCTCATGGTGACCCCACTTTTGGGGGTGAAGAGCCAAAGCCCCTTGTCTTCGAGCTCAAAGATGATCCCTTGCAACTAGCCAAGAATTTCTTGAGCTATTTTGGCTTGGATGGCTCGTCCTCTTCTGATGGGCACAGCCTCATAGAGCAGCGTGAAATGTTTAAAGCTCTGTTGCACGGTCTGGGAGTTAGGAGCGTAGAAGAACTAGGCACCAAGCTCAGTCGCTCTGGGAAATAGAGCGTGACTTTTATGCTTTTGTTGCACTTTTTGTTTTGTCTTTTGTAAGGCCATCAGTGCCTGTCTTAAGAAATGAAGTACAACTTTTGTGTTTGATCTGCGTGCCTTAATGAGAAATATTAATCAGCAGTCTTTGATTGTTTCCAATGTTGCTCTGTCTTCCAAAGTACACGTGACACTCATTCCACAATTTACGAGCGCTATTTATGCGGATCTTTTCCAAGAATGGACTTGTACTTTGCCCTTTAAATAGATGGAAGAGTTTCGCAAATACTCATCTCCCATTCCTCTTCTTCTCTGAGAATAAAGTTTTTGGGAGATTTCACTCTCAGACAGGAAAGCAATGTTTTCTAATGTTCGACTTCTGTGCACTGTATCAAACATGAGTTTGCCGATCCTTAGCACCAAACTTGAAGGTAAGTCAGTGTAATACGTGTACTTATTTTTGCTGTTGAAGATAGGCTTTCTGTTTCTTGTTTCTGATTTGAACAATACACGCCTGTCTCTGTTTGATAAATACATGCTGAATGATTTCTGTTGATCTTTCTGCAGATACTTGGCTGAAAATTTTCTTCAGAACTGGCATTGGGGATGTGGATGCTGTGGAGAATATCCTGCTGATATCTACATCAGGGAGCTCATACGCTTTTGACGCGTAAATCAGACAACTCAGAACTCTTCGTGGGATAGAAGGGTCTTCCTTAGATGGTAGAAAGAGCCTTTATACACGAGAGTTGGATGGTGGAGTCAACTCTACTATCGAGAAATCGGGTAGTAGAGTTCCTTTCGCGGGAGAACTAGGAATTGTATCCCAAGGTTGGATACATTCCTGTCTCCTCTGAGAGATCGCTCCTAATCCACCAGTTGTATTGGCAGCACCACGACTTCGGGCTGCCACACTCTGTGGTTCTCCTCTCGTCTGAGAGAGAAGACCAGAGTTTGATTCCTGCTGATCTGGTCGTGACTGAGACCCAGACAGTCAGGAATTGCCACCAACAACAAACCTGACGGAGAAGGTCCGACGGAGAAGATCCAAAGAAGAAAATAGATCTCTATTAGGTTATCGTTGTGGTGTAGAATGAAAATCCAAGATTTGTAATAGATTTCCATTATGATTTGTAAGAAAGTCTAAGAAAATGTAATAGACTTTTTGTGGTGAAATGAGAATGGAAATGACAATTCTTCTATGCTCAATGATTTGTATTTGTGGATGAATTGTGGACATGATAGATAATAAAATCATCTTTTCTGTTTTAGAGTATATGATATTATCAGAGGTATTATGGACGTGATAATATGTATGAACTCAAAAGAAAATAGATTGATTTCTATACAGAGGTCAAAACATGACAAATGAGTAAGTAGATTCGGAAATTGATTCAGAGGTTATGAAAACATGATAAATAACGAATCCCCACTTAATAAATTGATAGAAGATTATGAACGGATGAACCGTTAGGAAATAATGAACAGATGAACTGTCGAGTGAATGTAATAAATGAACGGATGAACCGTCAAGTATTAATGAATATGTGAAACGTTGGATGAATGAGGAACTTCTGCCTATAAATATAGCAGAAATCTGGCGAGAACGAATACTTCTACTCCTCAACATAAAAATGTCATCTGGAGAAGCATCCAAGAAGACTGAGATAGCCTCAAAGGTTCAGAAAGGCACTGAAGAACGCCCTGCTGGTCCAGTTAAAACGAAGAAGACGGAAGCAGGCGAAGGTTCGTCTGCACCCAAGCCACCAAGGGACATTCTGGATTTTCTGCTCAAACCAGGAAGGACTAAAGAAGAGGAAGCCATGAGGATGGCCGCTTGCAAATTCCTCGTGGGTTCTAGCAAGGAGGTTCTCGGCTCTTTTGCTGATCACGTCTTTGAGAAGGACGGTAGTGGCCCACGTCCAAAAGTAGAGAAGGATGATAGTGATCTTCCTTAATATCATGTATCATCATTCATGAAAATAAAATAAAAATTTTATTTTTAAATATGAATTTGTCTGATGATTACAAGTATTTACATTTATACATAGTACTTTTTAAGGAATTTGCCATTAATAGGCATCAAAACTTTTCGACCATCTAATTCTGAGAGTTGATAAGCTCCATTTGAGAAAACTTTGCTCACAATATAGGGACCTTCCCACTTTGCGTCAAATTTGCCCTTACTCATATGAGTCATAGTCATAGGACGTCTGACTGTTAGAACAAGTTCTTCTTTTTGATATGATCGAACTCTGACTTTTTTATTAAAAGCTCTTGAAATTCTAGCTTGATAGAATTCAATATTCTGTTGAGCAGATAATCGCTTTTCATCCAGAGCTTCTAATTCCTGAAGTCGAAGACGATCGTTATTTTCAGCAGTGAGTTCATTAGCGATTGCTATCCTTAAAGAAGGAATTTGAATCTCTAATGGAAGAACAGCTTCGCAACCATACACCAGAGAGAAAGGTGTACATTTGGTAGCATTACGAACTGTAGTGCGATAAGCCCATAAACATTCCCCGAGCTTGTCACTCCAATTACGTTTGTTAGTGGAGACAAACTTCTTTAGGAGTTTGATGATAGTCTTGTTGAAAGCTTCTGCTAATCCGTTAGCTGCTGGATTATATGCGGTAGAAGCCACATTATTGATCCGGTGATCGTTACAGAATCGAGTAAATTTCTGGCTGACGAACTGTGGTCCGTTATCATGAATAATGCGTCGAGGAACACCAAATCTGTAGATGACGTGGTGCTTAATAAAGCTGATAACATAAGACGTCTTAACTTCAGATAAAGGAATGGCTTCGGCCCATTTGGAGAAGTAATCGGTTATTGCGAGAATGAACCGATGACCTTTAGATGACGGTGGATTGATCGGGCCGACAATGTCCATGCCCCAAGCTTCGAAGGGCCATGATGCTGCCGTCGGATGTAGAAATTCCGAGGGTTGATGAATAAAATCCGCGTGGATTTGACAAGCTTTACACTTCTTTGCATATTCGATGGCATCAGATATCATGGTGGGCCAATAATAACCCATACGTCGAATACGGTCTTGAAGTTTTGGTCCTGGCTGATGTGCTCCACAAATTCCATCATGTGCTTCGCGAATGATTTGTTGAGCCTCGTCACCGGCAACACATCGAAGGAGTAAACCATCATACGCTCGACGATATAAGGTCTTTGTTGTATGATTGTAGTAGAATCTGAGTGATCGTCGTCTGATAGATGCTGCCTCACTCGGATCATCCGGAAGAATATCATATAATACGAGATCTAAGAAAGGAAGTCTCCAATCTTTATCCGTATTCTGATTCTCAGTCGAGTTACTAAAGATGAATTCCATGCTGGAATCGGATGAAGATGACATCGATTTACGACTGAATCCAAATCCTCTTGTTGTGTTGACGTCATGAGATGTTGATTCTTCAATATCAACTGGAAGTCCTAGAGTCAAGTTATTTTCAAGATGAAATAACTCTCGATTACGAACAACAATCATTTGTTGCCGTCTGATTGGAATAGCCAGCACCGCTGCAAGATTAGCAAGGGCATCAGCTTCTGTGTTACATGCTCGCCTAACATGTTCAATGAAGAATTCTTCAAACGAAGAAGCCATAGATATAGCTGTTTTATGATAAGGAACCAGATCTTGATGGCGAACTTCATAAGTACTCCTGATCTGATTGATAATGAGTTTAGAGTCTCCATACGCCTCCAAATGTTGAATATTCAGATGTTTAGCAAGTTGAAGACCAATAAGTAATGCGTTGTACTCAGCTACATTATTTGAACACGGCTGATCGAGAGAATAAGCTCTTTAGATAGCAAGACCTTCTGGCGATACAAGAACAATTCCAACTCCAGCGACAATATCGCCAGTAGGACCAATTCTTGATGCTCCATCAAAGAATAGACGCCAAGTAGGATCTTCTTCAGCAATTTGATTTGAATCTAGGACTTCATCTGGGATTTCATCATAGAGTTTTGAATTTTCTGGAATTGAGTGAGCAGCCAGAAAATCAGCTAAAGCTTGTCCTTTGACTGATTTCTGAGGAATATAGTGCATGTCATACTGAGCAAGTAGGATTCCCCAGTTAGCCAATCGAGAATTCAAAACACTGGGTTTCTTCATCATGATCCGTATAGGATTGATCCTGGAGATGACATGAATAGTCTGGCCAATGATATAATGATGTGTCTTTTGGACAGCAAACATCAAGGCTAGACATTCTTTTTCAACCGGTGAATATCGAGGTTCAGCTCCGGTCATAGTGCGGCTGAGATAATAAATGGCTTGTTCATGGCCATTTTGATTCTTTTGAGCGAGTAATGCACCCAATGAATGACTCATTGCTCGAGTATAGAGGAGGAACGATATTCCTGAAACGGGAGGTACCAATACTGGAGGGCTCATTAGATATTGTTTTATATCATCGAATGCTTTCTGACATTCATCATTCCAGACAAAAGAGACACCTTTCTTCATAAGTTTGTTGAATGGTCTGCAGCGTCCTGATAAATTAGAGATGAATCTCCTGATATAAGCGATTCTTCCTTGAAATCCTCGTAGCTCTTTTAAGGTGCGTGGAGGACGCATCTCTTGGATGGCTTTGATCTTCTCGGGATCCACGTGTATACCTTTAGAGGTAATAACGAAGCCGAGAAATTTACCACTAGAGACGCCTAAGAAGGACTTAGTAGGGTTCATCTTTAATTGATACTTACGCATTAGATCAAATATAGTCTTCAAATCTTGGATATGATCCTCCTTTTGTCGACTTTTGACTGCAATATCATCAACATAGCATTCGACTGTTTTTCGCAAATGTTCACGGAATATAGTGCTCATAGCTCGTTGATAAGTTGCTCCTGTATTCTTGAGACCGAATGGCATAACTGTATAACAGTATGTACCAATCGGCGTTCTGAAAGAAGTGTGCTTCTCGTCCTCTGGAAATATTTTGATCTGATTGTACCCAGAATACCCGTCCATGAATGACATTCGTTCAAATCCACAGGTATTATCAACCATGACATCAGTGATTGGTAGAGGGAATTCGTCTTTAGGACATGCCGCATTGAGATCGCGAAAGTCTATGCATACTCTGATCTTGCCAGTCTTTTTAAGAACATGAACAATATTAGCCACCCAATCGGGATGTTGTTCCTCTCTAATAAACCCAGAGGTAATGAGTTTATTGACTTCAGCTTCAATTGCATCCATGATGTCTGGACGAAATTGTCGCTGTTGTTGTTTGACCGGTTTAGCATTCGGCAAGATAATGAGCTTGTGAGTTACAATTTGAGGATCAAGCCCTGGCATATCTTCATAACTCCAAGCAAAGACATCGATGTAATCACGAATGAGTTTGATCATGTCTTTCTTATCAGTTTCTGAAAGACTTTCACTGATGAATATTGGTTTGGGAGATCCCTCTTCACCAACATCTATTTGAACAAGTTTATCTCCAGTCGGAGGTTCTTTTTGCTCGAAACGGAACTCCCATTGATTATCTAATCTTTGGGCCCACTGTTCTGATTCAGGTGAGATTTCAAACTCTTCTTCGTCTTCATCACTTTCTTCAGAATGGTCAATGGAAACCATGTTGGAAGACAAAATGTTGCAGTAGAAGTCACCGATACTCGTATCGGAATCCCAAGAAGTGGTACTAGAAGAATCAGATCACTTATCTTCGTCAGACTCGGGATCTTCATGGATAATATTGATGAAAGGAGTAGGAACAGTATAACCCAATCCGCATTTCGTCCTTCCATATTTCAAAGGAGGAATTCGGACAGGTATTTTTCTTCCTTTTCCATCATTGAGGCCAGTCCTGAAGTCATAGCCCATATTTTTGATGATGTCTCTAGATTGCTGACTATAACGACGTAGTTGTAATCTTCCAGTATCATCATTTTTGTCATCATCTTCAAGATCAGAAGGATTTTGAGGCCCTTTGTAGAAGAATATTAGAATGTCTCCTGGTTTTCTGCTTGGAACTAGAAAGTATGAAGATTGTACAGGTTCTAGAGATACATCTATATGAACAGTCTGTACAACTCCTATGGTTATTGTGTTCAAGTCATCTAACAGATGTAAATAACTATGAACATAATTACACACATCAACGTACTATAAAGGTGGAGACTTTTCATTAAATGTAAAAGCAGCAATATTTACATTGGGAGAAAGGTGAGCCTTAGAGATTTTAGCCAAGTCAATGACTAAAGGGGGAGAAGAAGAAGAAGCTTTGCTTCGATTAAGATCGATAACAAATGGCTCAGACGAGGTGAGCTCCCTTGAAGTTTGAGTAGGAAGAGTAGTCCGCCCTCCAACTGGAATTAGCAGAGTATCTTGTGAAGATACAGGAACTGTAGTACGCCCACTGACAGGAATGATCATTGTATTTTGAGTAGATGACTGAGGTAACGGAGAGATCCGTACACTCACTGGAATGATGAAAGAATCTTCTCCAGAGGGTTTAGGAGATTGTTGCTGAGTAGTTCGACCTTTAACAGGGATTATTAAAGTCTCACTTTGTGTATCTTCTTTCTCCATAGCTTGTATGATCCTTGTATACTCTTCTTTGTACATTCGGTAATCGTTGAAATAAGCTTCAACCCCATGGAAGGGATTTATATCAGCAACTTCTTTTTGTACTCTTCCATTGCTATCAATGTATTTAAAACATTGATGAAGAGTAGAGGGCACCACATTATTTTTATGAAGAAAGGGCCTCCCTAGAAGAAGATTATAGGATCCCGCGATCTCTATCACATAGAAAGTGACTTTAGATCTGAAATCGCCTATCTGAAGCTTCAGATGAATCTTTCCCAAAGGCTCACTTCGGCTTTGATTGAATCCCAAGATAGTAGTAACCGTCTTGGAGAGCTTGTGAAGAGGGATTTTTAGTTCATCCAACAAACTATTTGGCATTATGCTTATAGCAGACCCTGGGTCAATGAGGATACGATCTATCTTCATCGTATCAATATAACCAGTATAGTAGAGAGGTCGGTCATATCGATTATCCTCCAGTAGCATGTCGTCTTGTGTAAAGGTGATATTTGGGATAATCTCCAGTACACTGTTGTAATGTAAGCAAGTGACAGGTTCCGCATCTAGCTTCTTCAATTGTGCAAGACAAGAGTCAGCTTGTAGAAGTGCTTCACTTAACATCTCCCGAGTTTATTTAGAAAGACGTAGAAGTTCAAAGAGGGACATTCTAGCTGGAGTATTAGCAAGTTGAGCCAAAATGTCGAAGTTGTAAGGCTTCTGAAGTCCAAGAGGAGAAGACTTCTTGATTGGCTTATCAAACCGAGCCTGTTGTTTGCCTTTCTCCAGAGCTGTAGGCTTGGGAGGAACAGGTTCAACTGGTGTAGTTGAAGGAACAGGTGCAGTAGATGATTCTTCTTCAGGAGGAACATTAGGAGCATCTTTATCAGCTGGAGGGATATCAAGAGGATCCTCAGGATTTTTAGAATAATCTTTTAGGTAAGGTTTCCCTGTTCGAGTAGCACTAACAAGTGCTTCTTCTTTGTCTTTTGGCTCTGTGTCAGAGGTAGACCCAAGAGAAGTCATATGACATGACTTGATCTTTCCAGCCTTCTTGGATTTTCGAGAAGAAATCTTTTGAGGAGAAGGAGATTCAAAGTCTGTTATTAGATCAGGATGGATCCACATGATTTCTCCAGTCTCCAAAGTGATTGGTGCTAATCCTTCAGACTGTGGAGGAAGAATATTTACTATTTCAAGAGTTGCCTTGGGAATAGGAACGATTCCGCTTTCAAGAAATTGAGGAGGGAAGTCTCCAAATTGCATAGAGACGACATTAGAAGTGACAGTCTTCTCTTTTGGAGTAAGAGAGATAGCTCCAGACTTAATCATTTCTTGGATCTTTCCTTTCAGTACATAACATGTACGAATTGTGTGACCCAGCATTCTGTGATATGGACAGTACTTAGGATGATCTGTTTTACCAGCTTCATCAGGTTTCTTGATCTCTGGTAATTGTATTTTATTACCTTTCAGCAGACATTCAAAGATACCAAGGACATCGTCGTCATCAAAAGAATATTCTTCTTTGGGGCGAGGTGTTCTTGATTGTTGAGTCGTAGAGGCAGGAGTTTGAACATTTGATGCATCTTTGCTCTGAAGATTAACTTCAAGAGTTTTTTTTCCTTTGCGAGCATTATTTTTATTGTTAGCACCTTGTCCTGTTTCTTTAGGAGTCATCTGCACTCCTAAACCTTTGAAGGTTTCAGCACTGATTTCTGCAGCTTTGGCACTGACTATGAAGGAAGGCCAATCTTGAAATTGAGTGGACCCTGTCCACATACTGATGATTGGCAACAAGTTTGATTTGCACGTGTCAATGGTGACAGCATCAGGAGTTCCAAGAGGCATCTTCAGAGCTTCTCTTCGAAACCGTTCAATATATTCCTCTGTAGATTTATTATTTTTCTGCTTGATTCTAATAAGAGCAGACATAGTCATGTCATTAAGTCCTTCATAGAACCTTTCAAGAAATATCTGTTTGAAGCCAGCAAATGAGATAATGCTCCCATCTGGGAGACTTCTATACCATTCATAAGCCGTTCCCTTGAGACATCCAATAAATACCCGAGTAAGGAGGGCATCACTTGGTTGCAGTTGATCAGTCATCACTTCAAAGTGATTAATAAACTGACTTGGAGAAGTGGTTCCATCATAGAATAAGATAGTATGAGGCTTGTATTTAGGAGGATATGATACTTGCTTCCATTCTATCGAATAAGGCTGCTTGATGCCTAACCTTTGTAAACCATCCTTCTGTTTGAATGCCTCGAATTGAGTTTTGAGATTCTTCAATTCTTCAGAGACAACTCCCGAAGATTGTGGAGTTGTGGCTTGTAGAGAATAGTTGGGAGGAGGAACAGCATTGTAAGCACTACCCCCAGCTCCAGAGAGACTAGGATTTAGTTGAGCTGGTCCAGGAGTATTGGATTGTACTGCTGGAGGAACTTGTACTGGACTTATATCAGTATCAACTGGTATGGCATCTGGTACAGTCTGTCGATTTTGTAACTGAGCTGTCATGAGTTCATACATCGACTTCATTGTGTCAGTCATAGACTTCATTTGCTGTTCCAAAGAAGCAATTCTTTGATCTTGAGGAGTCAAGGAAGAGGAAGGTTCATCGGTATTCCCATCAACCATGTAAGTCGTGACTGTATGAGGGATTATTGATGAACTAGTGGATGTTGTATGCTCTGAATCATTGCTTCGTGCATCAAAGTCAACTATAGGAGAATTACCCCCAGTAGGAAGAGGTGGGAAATTAGATTCTCCAAGAAATTCAGAATCAATTTCAGGGATCAAATTTCTTTGACTAGAAGCCAGGACTCTTGCTCTGGTGTTTCTATATACTCCATCTGGACTATCAACTCTACCCCCGGTGTCCCGAGAAGTCATGTTGACAGAGGCAAACAAAGGCTCATCTTCATCAGGCATAGGTTCATATTGAATCCTATTGAAGACAGACTGTCGTTTAGTTTGACATCTGCATTGCATTGTGGTTCTTGGCTGGAAGTCACATTCATGATCACCATGGTCTTGAACCGTTGATTGACATCTGCACTGAATTATGACTCTTGGATAGAAGTCACATTCAGCATGTTCCTTTGATATAGAATTACTCCTTCTCTTCTGTTGAAGATATTCCCGTAAATCTGTTTGTGAAGATTGAGGAGTATACTTCCTGTTCTTGGGTCTTGATGGCTCTTGATTATACAAAGAGTGATTAATGTGAGCCACATAATTTCTTGCATACTCTGCATCTAGATCTTTTATCTTCATATCCAATTGGTATGGTTTCTTAACACCAGAAGTGCTGAGTTTTGTTCTTAAATCAGTGGAAGGTAACACATTAATTTTGGAAACATGGAGTTTTCCTTCCATTGATCTGGATATTTGCAGAGAAGGAAGAGTTGAACCACTCCTTTGATTAGGAGTTGGTAACAGACCCTCTTTAATGGACAGATTCTGTGCCCAATTTGAAGAAGTCATAGGAGAAGATATTAAGGAATATTTCTTCTTAGACTCAATCAGATTTTGAGACATAGAATGTCCAGAAGGAAGAGTAGTCAAAAGACCATATCCTTTCCTTTGACTAACAAAAGTATCAGTCAAAGCTATTCCTGAAGTAAAAACTACAGGAGCAGAAGAAACAACTAAAGAGTTATTCCTTTTCGAAGGGACTTTGTGTGGAAGACCACCCCCAGTTCTAGTAGAACTTGGTAAAGAAGAAGAGACAACTAAGGAGTTATTCTTCTCTGATGAAATACACGCTAAAACAGATTTGGCTAAAGAACCAGTACTGTTAGCGTGACTTTTAATTTTAGAATTACACGCTGGAACAGATTTGGCTAAGGAGCCAGTACTGTCAGCGTGACTGTTGAATGTGGGATTGCACACTGGAATAGATTTGGCTAAGGAGCCAGTACTATCAGCGTGACTTTTAGAGTTGAATTTGCACGCTGGAACATATTTGGCTAAGGAGCCAGTACAGTCAGCGTGACTGTTGAATGTGGGATTGCACACTGGAATAGATTTGGCTAAGGAGCTAGTACTATCAGCGTGACTTTTAGAGTTGAATTTGCACGCTGGAACAGATTTGGCTAAGGAGCCAGTACTGTCAGCGTGACTTTTAGGGTTGAATTTGCACGCTAGAACAGATTTGGCTAAGGAGCCAGTAATGTCAGCGTGACTTTTAGGGTTAAATTTGCACGCTAGAACAGATTTGGCTAAGGAGCCAGTACTGTCAGCGTGACTTTTGATTACTGTCATCTTCGAGCGCACAAGAGTGTGCGTGCTTGCAGTGGAGTTCTTGCCAGAGGTAGGAGTAGACACTGTGGCAGAGACTTCACCATTGACTGCCAACTGATTCTTAGGGACATAGACAGAGTGTCCCTTCGACTTGGCAGTGATGATGGAGGCTGGAGTGGGCTTGCCACCCTTAGCCCGCTGCATTTCTTCATAGGCGAGTTGATCGAATTTGATCGTCATCACCTTCTTCGTCGAGCCGATTGACGAAGTGTCGCATTGAGTTGTTGCCATCTCAGAGGAGGAGATGGTTTTCCCCAGCAGAGTCGCCAATTTGTTTTCTATAAAGAAATTCTCTTTATTTGTTGTGTTTCTGGGAAAATTACAACTGTAGGAATCCGATCTAGAAGACGATCGCTTTATCCCTTGGACTATGCGAAGAAGAAACGCTCTCAGAATTTTGACAGTAGATATCAATGTATCTGTACAATGAATGAGAAAAAAAACTCTATTTATAGAGTCAAAAATAATAACTGAAAAGATAACTGTCTTCACAGCCTGTGCTTAGTTGAAAATCACGCAGGATTTAACATACGCAAGGTTGTGAGCAGTTACTGGACGTGGCCTGTAACTGTTGGACACATGGCAATCATGCATGAGTCGTGTGCAAGTTACAGGACACGCAGGCGAGAGATCAGTGGCATGGCTGCCACGTACTCCAATTTGATGAAATCCACGCAGACTTGTTGAAGACGAAATCCACGCGAACTCGGTGTAGAAAGCTTCAAAATCCACGCAAACTTGGGGCAGGAAGCTTCAGGATCCACGCAGACTTCGAGGCAAAGAACTCGAAAATCTACGCAAACTTGAGGAAGAAAACTTCAGAATCCACGCAAACTTGAGATGAAGATCACAAATACACGCAGACTTGAGATAGAACTGCCAGCTGTCTTGATTCGGCGTGTCTCGACTGACACAAAATCTCTGACAGTGATTGCTTTGTCAGTCGCATTAAATGACAAGAAACCCTTTTGGTACGCCAACTCGACGAAGGCTGAGTCTTGCTGAAGAAGATTTCGAAAATTACGCAATAGACGGCGATGATCTCTCGAAGTCTGTGCATACGTGGCATACGAAGAGACATTCTTCGACTGTTGTGCTGTCAGTCATAATTACTCTCTGACCAATGATGAGCTGTCTCCCCAGCGTGATTTGTTTATATTGTCTGGATCAACTGAGTGTGACTTTTGACTCTGTCTTGATCAACTCAGCGTGACTTTCATTTTTAAAGGCCTACAATCAGCACCACAAAATTTGCCGGCGTCTTCATCCTTGTCGTCTTTGTAGTACAACATGCACCCGTTGCGATATGCATCGATTTTTTCGTATCCCATCCAGAGCGTTCTCACCATCCTCTTAGATCGGTAAAAGTCTTTTGGCAACTTAGCACCCTCAGGCAATATTTCTATAATCAACTCCATAACTCGGTTGTAGCAATCTTACGACATATTAAAATCGGACTTGATGCTCAACAATCTTGTAACCACCTCCAACTGTGAATGATCCTCATAACCAGGATATAATGGAGTCCTTACATTCTCCAGCAACTCCATGAACTTTGCAGCATCGGCGTTTGGTGCCTCCTCAGGTGCATCATGATTGTTCGGATCGAAACTAGGCCCTGCCGCGTCAAAAACCATGTTCACCAACCCATCGTCGTAAGCAGCGTGGTTGTGGACATCCACATAAGGCTCATACTCCGATGCTAAAGACACAAGTTCTTCGTGCGCGCTCCACTGATAGTAATTCGGCGTGAAACCCTTCGAGTATAAATGATACGTGACTTCCACTTCTGGATGATATTTTAAGTTGCGACATCTCACACACGGATACTTAATTTTGGTACCGTTCATGTACTGAGGGAACGCCTTGGCAAACTACAGGAACTGCTGTACACCCTCTATGAATTTATCCCGCACACCGCACATGTCATCAGGATGACGGTTGTACATCCAAGAACGATTCTGCAGATAGTAATTCAGATCCATATCTATTTGAAGATAATTTTGTAAGATAGATACATGCACTCGTTGAAACACTTGTAAAAGTAATAGGCGCATTAATCATGACATATCCTAAACTTTGAAATAGAATCTCAAGTAATCATGATACAAACAGTGGTAGTAGTGTATCACATGACATAACCATATAACCATAGTGTATCAGAATTGACCACACAGAAGACTTAGCCTAATTAATCTCCATAAAACAAGTGGTAATAAGTCCATAATTAATCTCCATAAAATAAGTACAACTGATAATAAGTCCATAATTAAGTCCATAAACTCATCTCCATAAAACAAGTACAACTGGTAATAAGTACTAACAGTCCAACACAAAATATATCCATAAAACTACACTAATGACGACCACGCAGCTCACGCATACGCTCAATGATACCATCACGCAACATCTTCAAAAAAGTGGAATCAACGGCGGGAAAGTGCCATTCCACTGCAGGTGCTGGATGAATGGAACTCCCGATCTCACTAGCTACCAGTGCCACTTCTTCCTTAACAGTAGGAGGAGCCACCTCAGCAATCTGCGTTTTCCTCAAACGACGTGCCGCTGTTCGGGCCATGGGTGCCATCTGGTAAGATCGATATTCACAAAGAATATAATTGTAACATAAGCAAGCTAACTAAAGGAACCATCATCTCGTTTCAGTGTGTCAGTGTCGTGTCAGTGAGTGTGTCGGTGTCGTATTTTTTATGTGTGTATGTGTATGTGTGTGTTGGGAGGATGGATTGGTGACAAGTGCTTATGTTTGGGTGTGTTGAATTTGAATGACTTAATATCAGCATTTCTGGCATTATTAGGCAGTTCAGGATGGAATACCAAAGCTTTTATAAAATATATGAATTGGAATATTACAGTGTAAAGATAATTTGTAAATTGGTAATATAGAAACATGTTGGTTTTGGTAAATAATTGTGTAACTAAAGGGCGTCCTAGTGCCACGAGGCTCCCACTTACAAAGGGTTGGATATCCTATACACAATACCTTAACTTAACCCTTACTAAGTTCATATAGTACCTAATTGAAGACACCACTATATATATATATATATATATATATATATATATATATATATATATAAAATATATATATATATATTTTTTACTATATATATATATATATATATATATATATATATATATATATATATATATAGGTACACAATATAGGGTATACCCTTCACTGCAGAGATAAGCCCCCATCCTCACTGCTGTTTACCACCTCATGTTGGACTGCTGTCCTAGGAAAGAAAAGAAAACCCCTGTCTAATGCACATAGAGGCCATGCAAAGGCCATTACCTGTAGGGACCTAAGACCCATGCCTAATTAGTACTCTCCAAACTTGATTCTCTTCCTCATATCAGTTTCAATTTGACTGATACAAAGACCCTCCCCTTAATTCCTGAACCTTTCACATCCTCCAACTGATGCCTACACTCAAGCACTCCCTGTGCAACAGAGCACAAGTGCTCTGCACTAAGAGGACACCCCTGACACTACCAAGTGGCCCTTGTCACTTCCTATAAGCCCCATGAATTTTAGGGTTTATTTTAAATTTTCTAAATGAATTATTTTCGATAAATATTTTATTATAAATATTTTTGATTATTAAATGTACTTTTTCGTGACTTTGATTTCTGGAGTGTCAGGGATGGCAATCTCTGGAAACTCTTTTTATGAGTTTTATAGTAGACTAGATTATCTTTATTTTGGTATAAGGTGTCCCACTCAAACTCGTTCCCTTGTGCTCTGTTTGCATCGCGCAACTTTCAGGTCAACTTAGACCAATTGATCGTTGAATAATTACTAATTAAATTTCCACTTTTATCTTTGATCATCGTATGCACGTTACCGTGACTTTTAATTTGGGAGCACAAGACCAGTCATTTTCTCAGAACCAACTCCTCATGAATGATCTACTCGAGACACCCTACACCCATGACCTTCGTGTCCCACTCAGACACACCATTTTGTGCTTCATTTGCTTCGCATAAATTTTCAGACACGAGATCCAATTTTAATTTGTCCCACGGGGTCATATTTATTTTCTAACTCGAATTGGGGACACCCTTTCGACCCAAACCTGTCAACCCAACATATAGACCTGGTCCACATGAAGCCTACTACCCACATGACACTTGTGTCCCATTTAATTGAGCCCCCACATGTTACTTATTTACCCATGATCAAAAATGCCTAAAATTAATCTATTTATTTCGCCAAACCCGATTTTGATCCGACTTGACTCAATCGAACCCAAACCCAAGCTTCATGTTGTCCCCACATGAATACCCTATAAATACATCACTCTTTTCCCTATCTAAAATATCTTTCTCTCTCTACTTTATCAAAATATCTTATTTTATCTCTTATATATATATATATATATATATATATGTATATATTAAAAAAATATATATATATATACATACATAACTCTCTCTCTTCTTTCTCCTCCTTAAAACACCTACACACACACACACCCCTCTCCCCATCACCAGCACAACACTTCCCCCTCTCTCAACCGACTTCTCTCTCTCTCTGTTTCCTACAATATCTAACTCTCTCTCCCTTTCTATTATATATATAACTAACTCTCTCTCTCTCTATAATTACACTCACACCACCCTCATCCTCAACTCCATCTCCTTCTTCCTCCTTCCGAGCCCAGCTCCTCCCTGGCCGAGCCCGGCGAGCCACTCCCTCCTCGAGCTCCTCCTCCACCAGCCCTCTCCTTCCTCCTCCTTATTCAACAACCACCACCACCTCCACCGAACCACAACCACCACCACCTCTTCTCTCTCTTCTCCTTCTCACCCGCAGCCACCACCCTCGCCGCTGCCGTGCTCCGCTGGCCGTGCCGTCGTGCCGCCTAGCTGGGCCAGCAACTGCAGCAGCAGCAGCCGAAAATGGCAGCAGTAGCCGCGCGGCCAGGCACCGCCGCCGGCCGTGTGCCGTCGTGGCCGGGCCCCCCCGGCTGGGCGAACTCCGGCGACCTCCCCGGGTGCGCCGCCTTCCTCCCCGGTGCGATGCATAGCCGATTCGTGCGTTTGGCACGGAATCCCGTCGGCGCGAGCTCGGAAACGAACTCAGAATCGCGTCTCGAAGCAGCAACTTCGCACACATTTTTTGAGAGATCCGACCGTTGGATCGACGAACTCTTTGTTCCGTCACAATCTCGGTATACAGCTCTTCACTCCCCTCAAGTTTCGTCCGTTAAATTTGTCGTTTGATACATCAAAATCGGCCATCAAGTTGACGCTTTAAATTGTATTATTTTTGGACAGTTTTGTGGAGCCAACTTCGTCAGCTCGAAACTCCGTCGTCGCAGCTCTGTTTGGCGTGCCACTAGTTCCTGTGCGTATCTGGTATAACCATCTTCCTTTCCCTTCAGTTTCGTTTCATTGTGAGCACGTTTGGTTGGTCGAATTCGATGCCAAAGTTGGTCGTCCAAATTCTTAATTTTGCACTTGGAAAATTCTATTTTTGAACCCGGGACTCCGGATTCAATTTCTGACACCACCAGTAGACTTGTGGCATCATTATGTCACGTTTTTATATAAAGTATGTTAGATTTGGAGGACGTGGGCCCTGGCACGCATTTTGGTGCAAACCGGATTCCAAATATCCGGATCAACGTGTCATTTTGAGATTGGCTCATCGGAATCTAATTTTGGATATACCGTTGAGTTTGTGTCGTCATTCTGGACTCGTTGACATATACTTTGTTAGATTTAGTGGACTTTGGCTTCGACACGCATTTCTGTGCAAATCGGATACCAATTTCCAGGTCAACGGACCATTATGTGATCGGGTCATCGGAATACCATTTCGGACATACCGTTGGGTTCGTATCATCATTCCGGATTCGTGGATATATAATTTGCTAGGTTTTGTAGACTTTTATCCTGACACATTTTTCGGTGCAAAGTGTCCAACGGCAGACATTATTTTGATCCGAAATTACTATTTTGCTTCTGTATCCAAATTGGACTTATGGCTAGGCTATCCTAGCTAATTTGACCATTCTGGACACGTTGGTAAAATTTGTTTTATCATCCGACGACATCTGTAGATTTTTTCTTGTGTATCATCCTTAAATTATAATTAATTATTATTATTAGTGTATTTATTTATATGTTTGGTTTTTGTGAAACTCTAAAGTAATCCTTGTATTTCTAAGGACCCTAAGTGTCGGTTTAGATATAGTGTCACCCCACATTGGACTTTTTTGTTAGGTCACCACTTAGCTAGTATCCAGTTAGGAGTCGTGTCACACGACTGGTGTAAAATCTTGAACATAGTTTAGAGACTGAGATTGTGTATCATTTTGACAGGATACCAGATATCTATATCTTCATACTCGTATTGTTGCCTTGCTCGAGACGAGTACCCCTACAAACTTTATTTACTGCATATGATAATGAATTGTGTATGAACCATATTAATACAGTGATTTAAACTGAAAACCATATCTTACAGGTTTCTATATATCTAGCGCATGCTTCACATGCTTTAATTATATGCTCTCAGAATCTTTAACATGCTTTAATTATACTGCACTCAGGACCTTCCATATGCTTTATACTGCTCTCAGTACCCACCATATTTTATACTGCTCTCAGTACCTACCATGTTTTATACTGCTCTCAGTACCTACCATGCTTATACTGCTCCCAGTATCTTTCACATGTTTTAAACTGTTCTCGTATCTCTCACATGTTAGAATCTGGGTTATGAAAAAACTGATAGTTGAGTACGTGATCATGCCCCCTCTATCGTACTCGAGCAAAGTTTCATTTTATATGTTACCGCGTTGTAGGCTTTTTCTCAAAGCTGTATTTGTGCGTATATACATCTGTCGCCTTATCACTTGTACGGAAGTACATTTCATTTACATGTGCCTCCCGTATATTGTACACCTATTGACGATCACGTACCTGCTACAGTTTTAAACATTACATATACATATGTCGTCATGAAAAATATATTCCTGACATGATAGCTCTGTGATATGACATGATTGTGATACGACATGAGACATGACACGATTCTTTTTTATTACATCTCTTTTCATTCCATGCTCAGTATGTTTAGTTTATAGAATCAGTTCTTGCTCCCGTCCTGACAAGATAACGTTGTAGGCATACTTTTGGAGGAAGATTTGCTCTGTGATGTTTTCTATGGACCCACTACAGAGGACCAGGTCATTGCTCCCGAGGAAGTTGTCAGATCCCTATTTTGGAAATAGGTATATGACTGTATTTCGACTGTATTTCGTATTTTGGAGGATTTTAATTTTTGGGGTATTCTTGAAATTTTTATTATTTTCTTGGAGGTAATTTTATCCTCATTATTATTATTATTATTAATTTTCTTGATCCCTATATGTACCCTCCCAAAAGAAAACCCAAACCCTAACCTAACTCTCTCTCACTCCACACTCTCAGCCGCCCCCCCAATGCTCTCTCTTCACTCTCTCTTTCCTGAATCCTCTTTCCCCCCCATTGGACCAGAGCTCCCCCACTCTCCCGCTCTTTCGCTCAGCTTCCTCTCCCCTTCACTGCTCTCTTTCCCTCCCTGGAGAGCAGCCCCCCTAACCCGAGCTCCCTCTCCCCCTCACCGCGACCGGCCTCCTCCACCGCGACCACCCTCACCATCGGCGTTGCCGCCGTCTCCTTCGACGGCTGCCATCCTCGCCACCACTTCCAGTACTGCCACAACCATCATCATCGTCGTCTCCCTCATCACCACCGCCACCGTGGCCGCGACAGCCATCGCCACCACTTCCATCCGCCACCACCCTCCAGCGCGGCCCCCTCCTCTGCGACCACCGCACCACCAGCTCCTCCCCTCTTCTTCTCCGGCAGCCCGTGCCGAACCGACTTGGCTGTGCTGCCGCTGCTGCCGTTCGCCCCCTTCGCCAGGGCCCGACCGACGCCGGTGAGCCTCTCCTCCGGCCTCCCATCTCTCTCTCTGTCTCCTCCTCCGCCCGGAGCCGCCGCGACCTGGCCGAGCCCCAAGCTCCTCCGCCTTCCCCCTTTTTTTCTTTTGTGGCGACCATCGTCGCCGTCGAACCACGCTGGCCGCGCCAGCCTCGAGTGGCGGGTCGCCCTTGGGCCCCGTACTGCTCGAGCAGTGTGCAGCCTTGGGCGTCGCGCTCTCTTCGGGCCGCGTGCACCCTTGACTTGCACGTTCTCCCGTTCTCCGTGCTTCTCGGGACGTGCACCTTGATTTGTGTGCTATCTCGGTTCCCGTGCCACCCTGATCCATGTGCTGCCTTGGGAAGCGGGACACCTCGAGCCCCGTGCTGCCTCGGGCACCGTACCATCTTGATTTGTATACCGCCTCGGTTTTTGTGCCTCGGCCTTTGTGCCTTCCTCGTGACCCGTGCCGCCTCGATTTACGTACACGTACCGATTTGCGTACCGTATCGATTTGCGTGCCCCTTGGACTCTGCATCGCCTCGATTTGTGTGCATATGTTGACTTGCGTGCTCGCTTCGCTTTGCATGCCGTATCGGTCCTTGTGCCATCTCGATTTGCGTGCACATCTCGATTTGCGTGTCGCATGATTCGTGCGCTATCTTGATATTCGTGATTTTCTCGATCTACGTGCGCATCTCGATTTACGTATACGTTGTCTCCTGTTCATCTTGATCCTCGAGTCATCTCGATTCTCGTGCACGTCTCGATATACGTGCACAACTCGATTTACGTGCCCGTATCTTTCCGCGTGTCTTGGTTTCCGTGCCCGATCCCTGTACTGCTTGCGGGACCCACACGGTATAGCCTTCTGCCATCTCTTGTGATTGTTCTATTATTTTATTATTTGGTGCTGATGATTATTTATTGTGTGTTCTGAGGATCTCGATTGGCGTGCTAGCTTGGATCGCGACTGTCGAAGACTTGCTTACCTAGCCGAGCCCTCTAGGCAAGTATCCCTTGCTCATCGACGGCTCTTGTCATCTCTCCTGGATTTTATTATATTTAATTTATTGTAAATTGTATAACCATGAGTAGTGTAGCTTAGCAGTAGAACTGCCATGATAACCTAGACTAGCTTGGTCCGATACTGGGATAGACC
Source organism: Iris pallida (assembly GCA_029216955.1). Classification (NCBI taxonomy): domain Eukaryota; kingdom Viridiplantae; phylum Streptophyta; class Magnoliopsida; order Asparagales; family Iridaceae; genus Iris; species Iris pallida. The sequence goes on from JANAVB010043216.1 coordinate 12,260,828, forward strand.
ATATCGGACAACTCGGATGGGTCATCCATACCTTCGAGGACACGAGCACGACTCACTTGTACGGATTGTCCCCATATGCCCCGTGTCCGACTCGCGGTCGGGTAACGACTTTGGCTAACTTTACCTGTGGCGGTGATTGTGCTTGGGTTAGGGATTTATGGACATATGTTGTGGTGCGCCCTGCAAGACGGTTATTTTAATATTATGCATGTTGGCTTGGCGCCCAGTACGTATTGTAGCGTTGCTGGAGGCCGGGACTTAGTGGTCTCGGGTTCGATTGGTTTCCAGTACGCATCGTAGTGCTACTGGAGGCCGAGACTTAGTGTTCTCGGCTATCGATTTGTTCCCAGTACGCATCGTAGTGCTGCTGGTAGCTGAGACTTAGTGCTCTCAGCCTGCGATTTTACGATTCTGCGACGGGTTGCGCCGAGTGGTTTTAGCCCCTATTCGTAGGGTGCTCCCATCCAGATTACAAAGGAAACTCTGTCAGATTTTTCCAGAATTCCCGGTTGGGAATTTGGTTTGAAGGATTGGGCAGAACCATTCCTTTGGTTTGCGGGACTGAACTCATGCATGTTCTTCTTGGAATAGCATCCTTGATCTCATTGCCTGCAAGGTAGACTCCCGACTAGATTAGTCGTCTAGCGTCTTGACCTGTCTTGTCCGTCGGATTGTGTAAGGAGAGCGATTCTACTTGGGTGAAGGTCTGCAACCCTGGTCCTTGTTTGGTTTAAGGGTTGTGGATCTGATCCAGAGTGGTTCACGCAATCCTTGCCTTTTCGACGGTATCACCCATTGGACTCTTGACCCGTGACCCTTCTTTTAGATGGTGTTCCAGTTTAGTTTGTTATCCCATTGTCTGTCCTGTCCGCCGGATTATGTAAGGAGAGCGGTTCTACTCGGGTGAAGGCCTGCAACCCTGGTCCTTGTTTGATTTAAGGGTTATGGATCTGATCCAGAGTGGTTCACACAATCCTTGCCATCTTCCGACGGCGTTGATTAGTGTTGACCCATGTGTTGGGATTATAATCTTATTCGAGGATTGACTATGAGGAGATATGATATTGAGATAATAATAATGGTAGACTAAGTGGATTCTTAGATAGTGTTGCTAGTTCTTTGGTCATGTTCTAATTTGATCAGATATGTCTTTGAGGACTTTTGGATTTTGATATTGGTGCGAGTGTCTCGCGGAACGAATAGAATATCGAGGATATTATTATATAATTTTTATTCGACTTCTCAAACGCCCAAAACTGGGTACCTTTGTGTATTTCGGTAGTTGGGGAACCTGGTTTGATTGCTATGTCTTGGTAGTTGAGGGGCTTGTTTTCTAGTGGCTTGTGATCATTGACTTGGAAGATTTTTGTGAGTCAGAGGGCCTAGCATTGTTAGGGGGATGAGCTTGGTATTTGGTGGTTGTCTTTATTGACGTGATATTCACTCCATCATGGATGGGAGACTCTTGCTAGATTGATCTCGTGGATGGACCGACTTGATGATTGGAGCTGTAGGCTCCTATATATGCTTGAGATGTTATTATAGTAGAGGTTCTGGTCTTGTACTTGACCTGATATCCATGCCACGATATGGGCAGATGACTTTTTGTGACTGACAGATTTGTCCTTGTCCCAGACCCGACTACCTGTATCCGTGCTATAAGTCCAGTTATCCTTTGAGGTACTGGCCCTGACCTTGCACTACGGTGCCCTTTGTCTATTGGCACTTTGAGGTGCTACTTCCATGATTATTTGGCATTACGATGCCATCTTGATATTCTAGCTATATTATATGATTACCTGCACGGGTATCTGGTAGTTGGCCTATAGTCTTACGTGGTTAGGATTGCTTGCTTTCTTGTTGCATAACACTAAGGATGGATCACAACTGGGACTATAGGTGCCGAGGTTGATTCTTACTTAGCGTTCTCGTACTGAGGTACAACATCTAGGAGGATGATCATGTGACCACGGCATATGATTTCGGATAAATGTATGGTTAATCTAGGCAACTTAAACAGGTAGAAGCATTGGAGGGAACGGAATCCCGAGATCGTGCATTACCAGCCTTATCCCAGACATTAGTCATGACCTGCATGGGCCACCACTAAAACCATATCACGCCCCGTATTCCGGGGGCGTGACATGGTTTTAGTGGTGGCCCATTCGGGACGTGACATGGTTTTAGTGGTGGCCCATGCAGGTCTCGTTTTGAGATTTTGTTGGATATCACATGATTATTGATCTCAGTCCACTATTCCTTGGGATTCTAACTTGCTATACACTTGCCCTTCGCTCCCTTGAACCTGTGAACTGGTCCTCATCTCTACTTGGACCTATCTTGCTTGGCTATGTCTTATTCGTGTTATCTACCTCTGATCCTTGTTTGATAGATATGATCCTATAGTTGGTCATGTCGATCACCTTATTTGATGAGATGTTATCTCCATTATTTTGGTTACATGATTATTTATCTTGGGTTCTGTACTTTCTACCGGTGTTTTGCCTTGTTTGATTTCCTGTTATCCATTTCGTGCGTTGACTTCGTGTTGACTTAGTATCATTATCGCCCTCTTCGAGCGTTGGCTGGATTGCTGCAGAATAAAGATTTCATCAGGACTCTGAGATTGGATATTTTAACATTTATTGAGTATCCGAGGGATATTCTTGTATCGATTCAGCTTCCTTGATTCCGGACAGTTCCGCACTCATGATTATCTGTTTCAGATATTATTTTTATAGATATACTTGCTATACATTATATTTTGATATGGATCCTTGGTTTGGAGTATTTTCCTACGAATATGGAGTATTTTTCTAGAAAAGCTATCTTGTGGTTAATATTGAAGATATTTTTAGATGTGTGTTACGACTCATCTGGATTTTGGATTTTGATTGTTTTCTAGGACTCTCATTATATTGTTAGAGATTTTGTGATTTTAGTGATACGGATATTTGGGTTATGGATTTGATTCGTTTTGGGTATTTGTTAAGAGTACCGGGTGCCCCTAGTATACCTTGACGGTGTGGTAAGGAAAGTTGCAGCTGCTCGATTATAGTGTCATGGTGAATCTTTTGCAGCCATTCCGGATGGCGAGGCAGGGAATGACCATGGCACACATTTTTCGGATATTAGGAAACTACGGTCATCGGTTCGAGACATATATCCTGTATTTTATGATTTATGAGGATTTTTATGCAGATGGGATTCTACGTTTTTGGACATTGTTTTCGATATTTTGTACTTGTTTTGATTTATGGGGTTATTTCGTGCATACGAGATTTTGCTTTTACGAGATTGCTTCATTGTTTAGATTTACCTTACGAGTTGATTTATGTAGCCATGCACTGTTCTTGATGTTTTCATATTGAGATTTTGTTCGTTTCTTATTGTATTATTTGATTTCTGTAAGGTGGATAGAGTTTTTCATGGCAGATATATATGTACAACTTTTGAAAACCCTATTTTGATAATTTTGAAATTTTGAGGACAAAATTTTTGTAAGGTGGGTAGGATGTCAGATCCCTATTTTGGAAATAGGTATATGACTGTATTTCGTATTTTGGAGGATTTTAATTTTTGGGGTATTCTTGAAATTTTTATTATTTTCTTGGAGGTAATTTTATCCTCATCCTTATTATTATTATTAATTTCCTTGATCCCTATATCTACCCTCCCAAAAGAAAACCCAAACCCTAACCTAACTCTCTCTCACTCCACACTCTCAGCCGCCGCCCCCAATGCTCTCTCTTCACTCTCTCTCTCTCTCTCTCCCGAATCCTCTTTCTCCCCCCACTGGACCAGAGCTCCCCCGCTCTCCCGCTCAGCTCTCTCTCCCCCTCACTGCTCTCTTCTCCTCCCTGGAGAGCAGCCCCCCTCAGCCGAGCTCCCTCTCCCCCTCACCGCGACCGGCCTCCTCCACCGCGACCACCCTCACCACCGGCATCGCTGTCGCCTCCTTCGACGGCTGCCATCCTCGCCACCACTTCCAGCGCCGCCACAACCATCATCATCGTCGTCTCCCTCATCACCACCGCCTCCGTGGCCGCGACAGCATCGTCACCACTTCCATCCGCCACCACCCTCCAGCGCGGCCCCCTCCTCTGCGACCACCGCACCACCAGCTCCTCCCCTCTTCTTCTCCGACAGCCCGCGCTGCCCCGACTTGGCTGTGCTGTCGCTGCTGCCGTTCGCCCCCTCCGCCAGGGCCCGACCGACGCCGGTGAGCCTCTCCTCCGGCCTCCCATCTCTCTCTCTGTCTCCTTCTCCGCCCGCAGCCGTCGCGACCTGGCCGAGCCCCGAGCTCCTCCGCCTTCCCCCTTTTTTCCTTTCCTGGCGACCATCGTCGCCGCCGAGCCACGCTGGCCGTGCCAGCCTCGAGTGGCGGGTCGCCCTTGGGCCCCGCGCTGCTCGAGCAGTGTGCAGCCTTGGGCGTCGCGCTCTCCTCGGGCCGCGTGCACCCATGACTTGCACGTCCCCCCGTTCTTCGTGCTTCTTGGGACGTACACCTTGATTTGTGTGCTTTCTCGGTTCCTGTGCCACCCCGATCCACGTGCTGCCTTGGGCAGCGGGACGCCTCGAGCCCCGCGCTGCCTCGGGCACCGTGCCATCTCGATTTGTGTACCACCTCGGTTTTCGTGCCTTAGCCTTTGTGCCTTCCTCGTGACCCGTGCCGCCTCGATTTACGTGTACGTATCGATTTACGTACCGTAATGATTTGCGTGCCCTTTGGACTCTGTATTGCCTCGATTTGCGTGCATATGTTGACTCGCGTGCTCGCTCCGATTTGCGTACCGTATCGGTCCTTGTGCCATCTCGATTCGTATGTACATCTCGATTTACGTGTCGCGTGATTCGTGCGCTATCTTGATATTCGTGATTTCCTCGATCTACGTGCGCGTCTCGATTTACGTGCATATTGTCTTCTGTTCATCTCAATTTACGTACACGTCTTAATATACGTGTACGTCTCGGTTTGCGTGCCCGTATCGGTCCGCGTGCCTCGGTTTCCGTACCCGATCCCTGTACTGCTTGTGGGACGCACACGGTATAGCCTTCTGCCATCTCTTGTGATTGTTCTATTATTTTATTATTTGGTGTTGATGATTATTTATTGTGTGTTCTGAGGATCTCGATTGGCGTGCTAGCTTGGATCGCGACTGCCGAAGACTTGCTTACCTAGCCGAGCCCTCTAGGCAAGTATCCCTTGCTCATCGGCGGCTCTTACCATCTCTCTTGGATTTTATTGTATTTAATTTATTGTAAATTGTATAACCATGAGTAGTGTAGCTTAGTAGTAGAACTGCCATGATAACCTAGACTAGCTTGGTCCGATACTGGGATAGACCGTATCGGACAACTCGGATGGGTCATCCACACCTCCGAGGACACGAGCACGACTCACTTGTACGGATTGTCCCCATATGCCCCGTGTCCGACTCGCGATCGGGTAACGGCTTTGGCTAACTTTACCTGTGGCGGTGATTGTGCTTGGGTTAGGGATTTATGGACATGTGTTGTTGTGCGCCCTGCGAGGCGGTTATTTTATTATTATGCATGTTGGCTTGGCGCCCAGTACGCATTGTAGCGTTGCTGGAGGCCGGGACTTAGTGGTCTCGGGTTCGATTGGTTTCCAGTTCGCATCGTAGTGCTACTGGAGGCCGAGACTTAGTGTTCTCGGCTATCGATTTGTTCCCAGTACGCATCGTAGTGCTGCTGGTAGCTGAGACTTTGTTCTCAGCCTACGATTTTGCGATTCTGCGGCGGGTTGCGCCGAGTGGTTTTAGCCCCTATTCGTAGGGTGCTCCCATCCTGATTACAAAGGTGACTCTGCCGGATTTTTCCAGAATTTCCGGTTGGGAATTTGGTTCGAAGGATTGGGCAGAACCATTCTTTTAGTTTACGGGACTGAACACATGCATGTTCTTCTTGGTATAGCATCCCTGATCTCATTGCCTGCTAGGTAGACTCCCGACTAGATTAGTCGCCTAGCGTCTTGACCTGTCTTGTCCGCCGAATTGTGTAAGGAGAGCGGTTCTACTCGGGTGAAGGTCTGCAGCCCTGGTCCTTGTTTGGTTTAAGGGTTGTGGATCTGATCCAGAGTGGTTCACGCAATCCTTGCCTTTTCGACGGTATCACCCATTGGACTCTTGACCCGTGACCCTTCTTTTAGATGGTGTTCCAGTTTAGTTTCTTATCCCATTGTCTGTCCTGTCCGCCGGATTGTGTAAGGAGAGCGGTTCTACTCGGGTGAAGGCCTGCAACCCTGGTCCTTGTTTGGTTTAAGGGTTGTGGATCTGATCCAGAGTGGTTCACACAATCCTTGCCATCTTCCGACGACGTTGATTAGTGTTGACCCATGTGTTGGGATTATGATCTTATTCGAGGATTGACTATGAGGAGATATGATATTGAGATAGTGATAATGGTAGACTAAGTGGATTCTTAGATAGTGTTGCTAGTTCTTTGGTGATGTTCTAATTTGATCAGATATGACTTTGAGGACTTTTGGATTTTGATATTGGTGCGAGTGTCTCGCGGAACGAATATAATATCGAGGGTATTATTATATGATTTTTACTCGACTTCCCAAACGCCCAAAACTGGGTACCTTTGTGTATTCCGGAAGTTGGGGAACCTGGTTTGATTGCTATGTCTTGGTAGTTGAGGGACTTGTTTTCTAGTGGCTTGTGATCATTGACTTGGAGGATTCTTGTGAGTCAGAGGGCCTAGCATTGTTAGGGGGATGAGCTTGGTATTTGGTAGTTGTCTTTATTGACGCGATATTCACTCCATCATGGATGGGGGACTCTTGCTAGATTGATCTGGTGGATGAACCGACTTGATGATTGGAGCTGTAGGCTCCCATATATGCTTGAGATGTTATTATAGTAGAGGTTCTGGTCTTGTACTTGACCTGATATCCATGCAACGATGTGGGCAGATGACTTCTTGTGACTGACAGATTTGTCCTTGTCCCAGACCTGACTACCTGTATCCGTGCTATAAGTCCAGTTACCCTTTGAGGTACTGGCCCTGACCTTGCACTGCGGTGCCCTTTGTCTATTGGCACTTTGAGGTGCTACTTCCATGATTATATGGCATTGCGATGCCATCTTGATATTCTAGCTATATTATATGATTACCTGCACGGGTATCTGGTAGTTGGCCTATAGTCTTACGTGGTTAGGATTGCTTGCTTGCTTGTTGCATAACACTAAGGATGGATCACAACTGGGACTATTGGTGCCGAGGTTGATTCTTACTTAGCGTTCTCGTACTGAGGTACAACATCTAGGAGGATGATCATGTGACCACGGCATGTGATTCCGGATAAATGTATGGTTAATCTAAGCAACTTAAACTGGTAGAAGCACTGGGGGGAACGGAATCCGAGATCGTGCATTACCAGCCTTATCCCAGACATTAGTCATGACCTGCATGGGCCACCACTAAAACTATGTCACGCCCCCGTATTCCGGGGGCGTGACATGGTTTTAGTGGTGGCCCATGCGGGACGTGACATGGTTTTAGTGGTGGCCCATCCAGGTCTCGTTTTGAGATTTTGTTGGGTATCACATGATTATTGATCTCAGTCCACTATTCCTTGGGATTCTAACTTGCTATACACTTGCCCTTCGCTCCCTTGAACCTGTGAACTGGTCCTCATCTCTACTTGGACCTATCTTGCTTAGCCATGTCTTATTCGTGTTATCTACCTCTGATCCTTGTTTGATAGATATGATCCTATAGTTGGTCATGTCGATCACCTTATTTGATGAGATGTTATCTCCATTATTTTGGTTACATGATTATTTATCGTGGGTTCTGTACTTTCTACCGGTGTTTTGCCTTGTTTGATTTCCTGTTATCCATTTCGTGCGTTGACTTCGTGTTGACTTAGTATCATTATCGCCCTCTTCGAGCGTTGGCTGGATTGCTGCAGAATGAAGATTTCATCAGGACTCTGAGATTGGATATTTTAACATTTGTTGAGTATCCGAGGGATATTCTTGTATCGATTCGGCTTCCTTGATTCCGGACAGTTCCGCACTCATGATTATCTGTTTCAGATATTATTTTTATAGATATACTTGCTATACATTATATTTTGATATGGATCCTTGGTTTGGAGTATTTTCCTACGAATATGGAGTATTTTCCTAGAAAAGCTATCTTGTGGTTAATATTGAAGATATTTTTGAATGCGTGTTACGACTCATCTGGATTTTGGATTTTGATTATTTTCTAGGACTCTCATTACATTGTTAGAGATTTTGTGATTTTAGTGATACGGATATTTGGGTTATGGATTTGATTCGTTTTGGGTATTTGTTAAGAGTACCGGGTGACCCTAGTATACCTTGACGGCGTGGTAAGAAAAGTTGCAGCTGCTCGATTATAGTGTCATGGTGAATCTTTTGCAGCCATTCCGGATGGCGAGGCAGGGAATGACCATGGCACATATTTTTCGGATATTAGGAAACTACGGTCATCGGTTCGAGACATATATCCTGTATTTTATGATTTATGAGGATTTTTATGCAGTTGGGATTCTACGTTTTTGGACATTGTTTTCGATATTTTGTACTTGTTTTGATTTATGGGGTTATTTCGTGCATGCGAGATTTTGCTTTTACGAGATTGCTTCATTGTTTAGATTTACCTTACGAGTTGATTTATGTAGCCATGCACTGTTCTCCTTGATGTTTTCATATTGATATTTTGTTCGTTTCTTATTGTATTACTTGATTTCTGTAAGGTGGGTAGAGTTTTTCATGGCAGATATATATGTACTAGTTTTGAAAACCCTATTTTGATTATTTTGAAATTTCGAGGACGAAATTTTTGTAAGGTGGGTAGGATGTCAGATCCCTATTTTGGAAATAGGTATATGACTGTATTTCGACTGTATTTCGTATTTTGGAGGATTTTAATTTTTGGGGTATTCTTGAAATTTTTATAATTTTCTTGGAGGTAATTTTATCCTCATTATTATTATTATTATTATTATTAATTTCCTTGATCCCTATATCTACCCTCCCAAAAGAAAACCCAAACCCTAACCTAACTCTCTCTCACTCCACACTCTCAGCCGCCCCCCCCCAATGCTCTCTCTTCAATCTCTCTCTCCCGAATCCTCTTTCTCCCCCTACTGGACCAGAGCTCCCCCGCTCAGCTCCCTCTCCCCCTCACTGCTCTCTTCGCCTCCCTGGAGAGAGCAGCCCCCTCACCCGAGCTCCCTCTCCCCCTCACCGCGACCGGCCTCCTCCACCGCGACCACCCTCACCACCGGCGTCGTCGCCGCCTCCTTCGACGGCTGCCATCCTCGCCACCACTTCCAGCGCCGCCACAACCATCATCATCGTCGTCTCCCTCATCACCACCGCCTTCGTGGCCGCGACAGCCATCGCCACCACTTCCATCCGCCAACACCCTCCAGCGCGGCTCCCTCCTCTGCGACCACCGCACCACCAGCTCCTCCCCTCTTCTTCTTCGGCAGCCCGCGCCGCCCCGACTTGGCTGTGCTGTCGCTGCTGCCGTTCGCCCCCTCCGCCAGGGCCCGACCGACGCCGGTGAGCCTCTCCTCCGGCCTTCCATCTCTCTCTCTGTCTCCTTCTCCGTCCGGAGCCGCCGCGACCTGGCCGAGCCCCGAGCTCCTCCGCCTTCTCCATTTTTTCCTTTCATGGCGACCATCGTCGCCGCCGAGCCACGCTGGCCGCGCCAGCCTCGAGTGGCGGGTCGCCCTTGGGCCCCGTGCTGCTCGAGCAGTGTGCAGCCTTGGGCGTCGCGCTCTCCTCGGGCCGCGTACAACCTTGACTTGCACGTTCTCCCGTTCTCCGTGCTTCTCGGGACGTGCACCTTGATTTGTGTGATATCTCGGTTCCTGTGCCACCCCGATCCACGTGCTGCCTTGGGCAGCGGGACGCCTCGAGCCCTGCGCTGTCTCGGGCACCGTGCCATCTCGATTTGTGCACCGCCTCAGTTTTCGTGCCTCGGCCTTTGTGCCTTCCTCGTGACCCGTGCCGCCTCGATTTACGTGCACGCACCGATTTACGTACCGTATCGATTTGCGTGCCGCTTGGACTTCGTATCGCCTCGATTTGCGTGCATATATTGACTTGCGTGCTCGCTCCGATTTGCGTGCTGCATCGGTCCTTCTGCCATCTCGATTCGCGTACACATTTCGATTTACGTGTCGCGTGATTCGTGGCGCTATCCTGATATTCGTGATTTCCTCGGTCTACGTTCGCGTCTCGATTTACGTGCACGTTGTCTCCTGTTCATCTCGATTTACGTGCATATTTTGATATACGTGTACGTCTCGGTTTGCGTTCCCGTATCGGTCCGTGTGCCTCGATTTCCGTGCCCGATCCCTGTACTGCTTGCGGGACCCACACGGTATAGCCTTCTGCCATCTCTTGTGATTGTTCTATTATTTTGTGCTGATGATTATTTATTGTGTTCTGAGGATCTCGATTGGCGTGCTAGCTTGGATCGCGACTGCCGAAGACTTGCTTACCTAGCCGAGCCCTCTAGGCAAGTATCCCTTGCTCATCGGCGGCTCTTGCCATCTCTCCTGGATTTTATTGTATTTAATTTATTGTAAATTGTATAACCATGAGTGTTTCACTTAACAAAATGCCAGGAAAATTGGCTTTTGAAAATAAAACGAGAAAAAATACAAGAAGTACAAATTTGATTCTGGGAAAGTATTGCTATGGAAGTCTGATCTGTAAATGATCACTTTGTTCCTTGGACCATACGATGATGATGAAGATCGCTGCTTGAAGTTGAACAATTGGAAGAACTAAGTCACCAGAAAGGTATCGACGCACTTGGGCACTGATGGCGAGGCCGAATGCTTTCCTGCTTTGCTTCACTCTGTTCTGAAAGGAAGGTTGAAGTAGAATGCTCTGGAGAATCAAAGTCTCTGAGTTCTAGTCTCTCTGTTCTCTCCTTTGTGTGAAAAATAAGTCTATTTATAGACTTGGGCTTCCGTGCGTAAAAACTCAGCAAAAGTTCCGTCTTTACGCTAACAACTGCCACCCATGATCAAAGTCATCCTCTGCATACGTTGACACGTGTCCCATCATTTCAGTAAGAATAGGATGCACGTACACACGTTATTCGAGATGTGTGGCATGAAAGCCATATAGGCAAACCACGTTCCAAACTGGTCAGATAAATAGGGCGTAAAAACATCCCCAATGTACTCTGAGCGTAAAGTAGTAAACTAGGCGTAAAATAGCCCTGACATAGACTTCTCGCGTAAAGTGGTTGTTAAATAACCTTGAGCGTAAAAGTAGCTCAAATAGACTTTACGCACACGTCAACTTTGAGTGTAAAAACTCAAATAGTCTCCATGCGTAAAAGAAGTCACACTATGAGCGTAAAGTAGCTCAGTCCACGTACTAAACGACAACATTGGTCTCTGTATAAAACAAATCCCTTCGAATTCTGTGATATATGCCATCATTAATATCTTCATGTCAGAGTTTGCATTAAATGCAAGACTTGACAGCTTTGTCCAGCGTAAAAGTAGTTAGCCTGTCTTAGGCGTAAAACCATTGGCATAGACCCGAGCGTAAAGTGATTAGCCTCTCCTTGGCGTAAAAATAGATCATTATGAGTGGAATGATCCATCTCCTTGACTCATTAAATAAAGCACTTTTTACGCTCCTACAAGACCCCCTTCAAAGTTTTCAAATATCTTCAAAATTTGAAACACTTTGAACAGAAGCGTAAAAGTTGAGACTGGACCAGTCAGCGTAAAATTCGGGATACTCAACAGTCATCCGCGTAAAAGTGGGGATATCCAACAGTCGGCGTAAAATCTGGAATTTGAACCGATTTGAAAATTCCCTATAAATAGGGTTTTTTGGGGAGAGAAAGAACTTTACTTTATTTCCTTGCTCCTGTATCCCTTTGCCTTCCCCTTCTTCGAAACCTCACTTTGATCTGATGGCTCCCAAGAAATCATCCACCGCCAGCAGCAATGGGAAGAAACCCGTCATTGATTCGTCATCGGCCGAACATGTAAAAACCCCCGTTCGATCGTCGACACCACACCGACAGCCCAACCCAGCCGTAGCTCTGCCTATGATGGATAAACCCCTATTCTTTGGCTGGAAAAACTCGTTGGGGATTCTCCTCTCGTCTGAGAGAGAAGACCAGAGTTAATTCCTTCTGTTCTGGTTGCCATTGAGGCTCAGACAGCAAGGAATTGCCACCAACAACGAATCCGATGAAGAAGATCCAAAGAAGTAATAGATCTCCATTAGGTTATCGTTGTGTGTATAAAATGAAAATCCAAGATTGTAATAGATTTCCATTATGATTTGTAAGAAAGTCTAAGAAATGTAATAGACTTTTATGAGGAAATGAGAATGGAAATGATAAGTCTTCTATGTTCAATGATTTGTATCTATCCAGTAGTAATATGGACATGATAGATAATAAAATCTTGTTTTCTGTTTAGAGTATACAATACTATCAGAGGTAATATGGACATGACAGCATGTAAGAACTCAAAGAAAAGTAGATTAATATCTATGCAGAGGTCAAATGGACATGATAGATAGGAAATACAAGCAAGTAGATTTAATATTTATCCAGAGGTAATATGGACATGATAAATAAGAAATCCAACTTTTTAATCAATTGATAAGATAGAAGATTAAAATTTTTCTCTAAGGAGACAAATAATCAGCTTAACCAAACCTTGGTAGCTGGGGATTAAGAAGACATATGTCATGAGAGTATACGTCAATATCGATGAAAAGATGAACGAACCAACGTATCTTTCGAGAAAAGAAAAAGGTCAATTCAATTCCATAATTAAATGGATGAATCTGATGTAATGAACGGACAGGTCTTTTCGGAAATGAAAAGTTATTTTCAATTTTAAAGACTGGTTCATTAATAGATCTCTCCTATAAATGGGTGAGAACTCTTTGTAACATTTCATTCTTATTTCCACTCCTCTATTGGAAATGTCTTCCAAGGATATGCAGCAAAAGAATGAAGTCTCCAGAAAAGTTGAGGACATCATTGAGACGTGCCCCGTTGAGCCAATTGCGATAGATCCAACCGAAGTAGGCGAAAGCTCTTCTACTCCCAAGCCACCCCAAGACATCCTTGCTTTCTTAGCAGAGCCAGGGAAAACTCCTGAAGAAGAAGCGCTGAGGATGGCTGCCTGCAAGTTTTTTATGAACTCAGGCAACGATGCCTTCGAAGCATTGGCTGACTATGTATTCAATAAGGAAGGCGAAGGCAGTGGCCCTCGTCCTTAATCTTTTGTCTTGAATAAAAATAAAAATAAAAGTGATATTATTTTTATTCTGTCTTCTTTTTTATAAATAGTATTTCTTAAGAAATTTGCCATTGATCGGCAGCATGAGTAAATCTCCATTGGGCTTTGATAATCGATAGGCGCCATTGGAAAACACGGACTCAATTACATAAGGGCCTTCCCATTTCGCTTGGAATTTCCCTTTGCTTTTGTGAGTCATCACCATCGGTCTTCGAACAGCTAATACAAGCTCGCCAACCTTGAATACCCTCTCTTTAACTTTGCGATTAAAAGTTCGAGATATACGGGCTTGATATAGCTCAATATGCTGTTGTGCTTGAAGACGCTTCTCGTCCAATCCTTCGAGTTCTTGGAGTCATAAGCGATCATTATTCTCTGTAGTTAGCTCATTAACAATGGCTATACGAAGAGATGGAATCTGGATTTCCAATGGGAGGACAGCTTCACATCCATAAACTAATGAGAATGGTATAAAACCAGTAGGAGTCCGGACTGTTGTTCGATAAGCCCATAAACATTCTCCAAGCTTCTCATTCCAATCACGTTTATTAGAAGAGACGAACTTTTTGAGAAGTTTGATGATCGTCTTGTTGAAAGCTTCGGCTAAACCATTAGCAGCTGGATTATAAGCCGTAGAAGCCAGATTTTGAATTCGATTCTTATCGCAGAACCGATAAAATGCCTGACTGGCAAATTGTGGTCCATTGTCATGAATTATTCGTCGAGGAATCCCGAAGCGATAAATGACATGATGTTTGATGAAGCTGATTAGATTAGATGTCTTCACTTCAGTAAGGGGAACTGCTTCTGCCCACTTGGAAAAGTAATTGGTTATAGCTAATATAAACCGATGTCCCTTAACAGAAGGAGGGTTAATAGGACCAATGATATCCATGCCCCAAGCTTCGAAGGGCCAAGAGGCTGCTGTAGGATGTAGAAATTCAGACGGTTGATGAATAAAATCGGCATGAATCTGATATGCTTTACATCTTCTGGCATAGTCTACAGCATCTGCTTTCATAGAAGGCCAATAATACCCCATTCTTCGAATGCGGTCTTGTAATTTAGGACCCGGTTGATGAGCACCACAAACGCCATCATGAGCTTCTCGCAGTGTTTGTTTGGCTTCACTTTCTGAGAGACATCGCAGCAAGAGTCCATCATATGAACGACGGTATAGCATATGTAAAGACGAATCATAATAAAATCGAAATGATCGTCTCTTGATTGATGCAGCTTCTTTTGGGTTTTCAGGCAAAATCCCGTGAACTGCATAATCAATGAATGGAGTTCTCCAATCCTTCTGCTGGGAACTTGACTCTGTGACATAACTTTGTTCAATATGCAGATTATTCTTCACACAGAACAAGTCTCGGTCCAACAAAGTAATTGTATTTTGCCTTCGGATTGGAACAGCCAAGTCTGCAGCTAAGCTAGCAAGAGCATTAGCCTCCACATTCTGAGAACGTGGTACAAATTCAATGAAGAATCCTTTGAATGAAAGGACCAACTCGACTACCACTTGATGATAAAGGATGAGATCAGGATTTCTGACCTCATAAGTCCCTCTAACTTGATTAACGATCAATTGAGAATCTCCATAAGCTTCTAGGAACTCAATGTCCAATTGTTTTGCTACTTGGAGACCGATCAATAGAGCATTGTATTCTGCTACATTATTGGAGCATGGTTCATTGAGAGAATAGGCACGGTATATGACCATTTTGTCAGGAGAAACCAAGACGATTCCTACTCCAGAGACAATATTGCCTTTAGGTCCTACTCGTGATGCTCCATCAAAATATAATTGCCATATGTCATTCTTTAAAGTCATGTTACAATCCACGACTTCATCTGGAATGTCCTCATATAACTTCGAAGTTTCAGGTATAGAATGAGCAGCTAAGAAATCAGCTAATGCTTGGCCCTTCACTGATTTTTGAGGTACATAAACCATGTCATAAGGAGTGAGCAACATCGCCCAGGTAGCTAACCTGGAATTAAGAATGCTCGGTTTTCTCATCAATACCCGAATGGGATTTATTCTGGAGATGACATGAATAGTCTGTCCAGTGACATAATACCTTGTCTTTTGGACGGCAAAAACCAAAGCTAGACATTCCTTTTCCACAGGAGTATACCTGTGTTCAACTCCGACCATCATTCTGCTCAGATAATATATTGCTTGTTCATGACCCATATCACTTTTCTGTGCAAGAAGAGCGCCAAGTGAATGATCCAAGGCTCGAACATATAATAAAAATGGCCTTCCTACCACCGGAGGTACCAGAACAGGTGGGTTTGTAAGGTATTGCTTAATGTCATTGAAGGCTTTCTGACACGCTTCATCCCAGACAAAAGATACACCTTTCTTTAATAGACGGGAGAAAGGTTGATATCTTCCAGAAAGATTAGATATAATTCTTCTGATATAAGCAATACGACCCTGAAAGCCACGGAGTTCTTTCAGATTACGAGGATGACGCATTTCAAGAATTGCTTTAACCTTATCAGGATCAACATGGATACCCTGAGAATTAATGACAAATCCTAAAAACTTGCCACTGGAAACCCCTAAGAAAGACTTAGTAGGGCTCATTTTCAATTGATGCTGACGCATCAATTCAAATACTGTCTTCAAGTCCTGAATGTGATTATCCTTTGATCGACTCTTAACAGCAATGTCATCTACGTAGCATTCAACTATCTTCCATAGATGTTCTTGAAAGATGTTGCTCATAGCCCATTGATATGTGGCACCGGCATTTTTAAGACCAAACGGCATAACCGTATAACAGTAAACCCCAAGGGGTGTACGAAAAGCAGTATGCTTCTCATCTTCTGGATGTATCTTGATCTGATTGTATCCTGAGAATCCATCCATGAAAGACATGCGTTCAAAACCACATATATTGTCTATCATGACATCAGTAATTGGAAGTGGAAATTCGTCCTTTGGACAAGCCGCATTAAGATCTCGATAATCTATGCAAACTCGGATCTTTCCGTTCTTCTTCATAACAGGAACAATATTGGCAACCCAATCCGGGTGTTGCTCTTCACGAACAAAGCCACATGTAATCAACTTTTTGACTTCTGCTTCAATTGCATCCATCATATCTGGTCTAAAGCGCCGTTGCTGTTGTTTTACAGGCTTGACATTGGGCAAAATACTGAGTTTATGAGTAGCAACTTTAGGATCTAGCCCTGACATATCCTCATAACTCCATGCGAAAATGTCAATATATTCTTTGATAAGTTTTATCAACTGTTCCTTTTCATCTTCGGAAAGATTCTTACTGATGAATATTGGTTTGGACGCAGTTCCATCTAAAACATCAATCTAGATAACCTCATCCTATGTAGGTGGCTGTCGCTATTCAAAACGAAGTTCCCACTGAGTATCCATTTGTTGAGCCCAAGGATCATTCTCAAATGGTTCAGATTCATCATCAGTTTGAACCATATTGACTGAGAATATCTGTCCAGATTTATCGTATGAGGAACGAGACATATCGGATTCCATGAATTGAATTTCCTCCGAATCTGATGATTGTGAAGAGCTAGAAGAGAATTCTTCTTATATATCGTCATTAAACATGTGGGACGGATCATATCCCAACCCATGACGAGTCTTCTGGTAAAACGGATCACCACATAATGGTAGTCGTCTACCCTTGCCTTGATTGAGACCTTGCATGGTCTTCAAATCGTATCCCATATTCTGGATAATCTTGATAGATTGTTGACTATATTTGTCAATTCGGATTTTTCCTTTATCTTTATCTTTCAGATCATCCGTCTGAGCAACAGGGATATTTCTAGCCAGGCCAAACACAATTTGGCGCTTGTTTTTCTTATTAGATAGAATCACGAAATAAGATTCTTCGTGACGTCTAAAAGTTACGCAAGCTTGTGATGAAGCGGCCACAGGTAGAAGATAGGGAGAAGATGTTAGAAACCTTTGAGCATAAGGTCCGACATCAACCTGAAGAGGAAAAGAATTTTCCTTATGGTCGATGTATAAAGTTTCTTCTGGTTCTATGTCGCCTTTATATTGATGACTTTGATTATCAGAAAAAGTCATCCTTTCAATAAACTTGACAGCCATATACTCGAAAAAGAAATCTTCATTGATATCAAAAAGTACAGAATGATCAATATTTACATCATTTACAATTTGACTGCTATGCTTCGGATTAATCATCAGTGGACCATTATCCGTCATCTGCGTAGTTTTGCCAAGATTGACAATCAATGGTGGTTCTGGATCATTCGTACAAGAAGTACGCCCTTTGACCTTGATCATAAAAGGTTGAACTTGGCTCTTAGCAGGAATATTTATTGATTCCTCAGATGAAGCTTGCGTTCTTCCTTTAACCTTGATTATCAAAGGTTGATCATTGACAGGTTGGGGTTGGATTCACCCTTTGACTTTGATATTCAAAGGTTGTTCTTCTGGCGGATCTTCGTTAATAGACTGATCTTCAGCTATGTCTGATATCTCTTTTACATGTTCTTGTTTATAAAGCCTTGAATCAGAGAAATAGGCTTCAACACCCTTGAAAGGATTGATATCAGCAAACTCAGTCTTCACAACCCCTTGGGGATCCACATTCTTGAAGCATTGGTGGAGAGTTGAAGGCACGATGTTATGCTCATGTAACCATGGTCTTCCAAGAAGAATATTGTAGGATACGTCTGAGTTGATAACATAGAAAGTTACCATAGTTCGAAGATCACCAATCTGAATCTGCAGACGAATCTTTCCCAGTGGTTTGCTCTTGCCAGAGTTAAAACCAACTATCGTAGTACTAGTGTAAGTCAGATCACTAGTAGGAATCCTCAGGGGTCTTAGCATACTCTGAAGAATTATGCTAATTGAGGACCTAGGATCAATATAAATCCTGTCAATTTCAGTGGATACAATATACCCAGTGTAGCACAGAGGCCTGTCATGTTTGTTATGCTTCAACAGCATATCTTCTTATGTAAAGGTGATATTGGGAATTGCTTCCATCACACTATGACATTGCGGGCATGATATTGGTATATTGTCAGGAGTTTTGAGTTGAGCTAAGCAGGAATCATCTTGAAGTAAAGCTTCACTCAAAGTCTCTTTGCTTTCTTTAGAAAGGCGAAGCAGCTCAAATATAGATAGTTTAGCCGGAGTATTGGCTAACTGAGCTAGAATATCAAATTTGTAGGGTTTCATCACCATCTCCTGACTGGAAGCAGACTTCAATGGGACGTCAAAGCGTACTGCTTTCTGTTTTCCCTTTTCAACCACAGATGGTTTAGCAGGAACATGAGAAGGTTGAGCTGGTAGTGTTTCCACTACGTCTTCTGCTTCTTTGGAGGATCCCTCATAATCTTTGTGGTACTCTTTTCCAGATCTTGTACCAGCAAAAGTTTCTTCTTCAGACTCAGAAGAAGGAAGTACCATATTGCAGGATTTAATCTTCCTTTCCTTAGTCTTCTTCTTGTAAGGATTGTTATGAGGAACCTCAGAACCCAATCCAACAGTGAATTTTTGACATTGAATTTGTAAAGGAAGTTGTATTCCTTTATCATAATTCAAATCTTCTGCCTTTTGAAAGTCATAACCCATCTTCTTTATGAGAAGGATAGATTGCTGACTATACAAGTGAGTAGGCAGTGGACTTTTAATAGATGGTTCAACAGAAGAAGAAGAAGCAGGACCTTCTGTAACCACAGGAGAAGGATTTGAGATAGGAGAAAAAATCCCTGTAGGAGCCTTTTCATAGGCAGCAAAAACTTGTTGTGCCCTGTATAAGGGAACACTATTCATGGTTAGCCACTGCTGATGAGTAAGCTTGAGCTTGGTAGGAGGAGCTAGACTTGGAGGACATATGTTCAATCCTCTTAGTCTATCTTCCAAAGGAGTGCCATCCCATAGATGATCCAAATCATCAGGATCTGGAATAACATGAGAAATCATGTTACAGGTTTTGACTTTCTTACCTTTCTTAGATTTTAAAGTTTTACCTTCATCTTCCATTTCAGGTATTAAGTCAGGATGTACCCACATAATTTCACCATTTTTTAATGTAAGAGGCAACAATCCTTCATTTTTCTCCCTGGCAGGCGAGATATTCAAAATCTTCATCGTCGCCTTCGGAATTGGGACAATTCCATCTGGTACTTGTTGTGGAGGAAAATCTCTAAATTGAAGAGAAACCATATTGGTTGTAACCGTGTGGTCATCATTGGTTAAAGCAATAGCACCACCATTTATCAGTTCTTGGATTTTCTTCTTCAAAACATAGCAAGCACTTGTAGGATGATTAATGTATCTATGATAGATACAATATTTGGGATTGTCAGTCAGATTCACTTCATTAGGCCTTTTTGGCTCCGGAATCTGGAGTTTGCCACTCTTCACCAGACATTGGAATATCCCTGGGATATCACTTTCGTCAAAAGAGTATTCTTCCTTTGGCCTGGAAGATTCCTGATTATTCGGCATCGCTTTATTCTTGGAAAGATTGACCATGAGGGTATCTTTTCCTTTCACATTACGATTACCAGAATTATTACCAGGATTACTTTTCTTTCCTTTATCTTCTGAAGCGAAAATCATCCCATGTTCACGAGCCAACCTACCATTGGTCTCGGCAGAAACTGCTGCTATGATAAACGAAGCCCAATCTGTGAATTGGAAACCCGTGAAGACAGCAATGGATGGACGCAGATTCATCTTGCATGTATCAATCAACGCTGAATCTGGCATACCAGGAGACATCTTTAGAGTAGCCTGTCAGAAATATTCGATGAACGTCCGAGTATCTTCTTTCTCCTTTTGTTTGATTTCTATCAAGGAGGACATGTTCATGTCCATACCTCCTTCATAGAAGCGGGAGAGAAACATTGCCTTGAATTCGTCAAAAGACGAAATAGAATTATCGGGTAAACTACGATACCAGTCGTAAGCTGAACCCGTCAGACACCCGATGAACACTCGAGTAAGAAGAGCATCATTTTTCTGCAAATGTACAGTCATAATATCAAAGTAATTGATATACTGACTGGGAGATGCTTTTCCATCGAACAAAACCATAGATTGTGGCTTAAATTTCGGTGGAAAGGGTACATCATTCCAATGAGGAGGATAAGGTTGCTTAATCCCTAACCTCTGGAGCTGATCTTTGTGCTTCAAAACTTCAAACTGTGCTTTGAGCTCACGCACTGCTTGAATGGCTTCACTGGTTTGAGGAAGCACATTTGACTGAATGGTTGTTGGATGTACTATTGGATTTTTGGGCTCAAATATGTTTTCACACATTCAAGAGCTGTACAAGTCATATTGGACTTGATTCATGGCCTTGGGTCCTGTATTTGAACTCTGGTTCAAATTATGTACATGGACAAAATACTCAGATAATTAATTATTTAATTTTAGATTGTGTACCATACTATTTTTGAATTTTTAAATATATTTTAATTGCTGTCAAAATCTGGTAAAAACTATATTTAAATACTCTGTTAATTTAGACAATTTATTATAATTTTTCCAGCATTTATTAAGTGTTGTTGGTATTTTATAAAAATAGGAAAACAGAACTCATTTTCAGTATATTTATGTTTGCTGATTTTTAATAAATATTTGTGAAGGTTTACAAATACCAGAAAAATTAGTATAAATTTCTATAATTAAAAAGGATCATTTTGGTACTTTATTTTATATAAAATTGAGCTTTTTGTCTATCTCAAAAATTGTTGGAACATAATATACAGTTGATTTATTTATTGAATAGTTACGACTTTTAATGTTTTGTGTTAATTTGAGTTTTAGTCGTATTGAACCTCACCCCGCACTAGTGTAAAGGCCCTAGAAAGTTGGTTATAGTATTGTGTTACCCCACATTGGTCTCCTATGCTAAAGTCACCATTTGGCTAGGTGACCAATCAGAAAGTCGTGTTGCACCACTAAGTGTCTTAGTGTTTAACTTAGTATAAAAACTAAGTTTATGTATTTATTTCTACAGTAACGAGTTACCAGGCATCTATATCATTTTTATCGCAGCTTGCTTTGCTAAAGGCAAGTACCTCTACAAACTTTATATATTATTACATCAATGAACTGTTATCGAACCATGTTAAATGCGGATCCTTGGGGTAGCAAGTAAAAATCTTCACATGTTTTATTTACCTTCAGTCACTATCTTGCTTAAAACAGTCTTTATACATCTCTCACATGATTAGAATCTGGGTTATGGGGAAACTGTTAGTAGCGTACGTGATCATGTCCCATTCTCTCGTACGTACCGAGCAAGGTTGACATTTTATGTATACCTTGTCGTAGGCGCACCAGCTGTATTCGTACGTATGTACATCCATCGCTTGTTTTACTTATAAGGAAGTATATTTTATTTACATGTACCATAGTACATTGTACACCTATTGACGATCGCGTACATGCTACAGTTTTAAACATTACATATACATCTGTCTCTATGACATATGTGTCCTTGCCATGATAGATTATGAGATGCCATGTTTCCAGTTTATTCCTCTTATGTTCATTTCATGTTTCGTATGCTAGTTTGCTAGAATCAGTACTTGCTTCCGTCCTGACAGGATAACGTTGTAGGTATTCTTACTGAGGAGGAGTTGCTCTGTGACTCATATTATGGAGTTACTGTCGAGGCCCGGGCTTTGCGTTACGAGGATGTACCTGCGGGAAAACTCTCCTAGTTTGTGTAGTTGCTCGGGATATTTAGTGTATTCATGTATTAGACTACGTATTTTGTACCTGGACCTGTATCCAGTTTTACATTTCGGACTTGTACTTGGACTTACTATTCTATGAGATGACTTTTGTGTTTGGAGCATTTATGACTCTTTATTTTACTTATAGAACTGTTAGCACATTTAGTCTTATCCTGTTGTCTCTAGAACAGCTTACTGCACTTTATCTCAAGCACAGGCTGGACATGACTTGGCCCGGCCCAACAATTTGGGTAGCGGGTCGTGACAATGAGAATTCATGTCTTTTGCGACCCTGAATTCCAAATATTTACGTCAAACAACTTGCCACATTAATATTCTCTTTGGATTCTGCTATCTATGACAGCATATCAAAATCAAATTATAAAAAGAGGAGAATAATGAGACAATCATTTCTTTATTTCTTCTTTAAAAAGCATAGATACATCTTGATAAAAATCTATTACATCTCAGATTTTCATTCTAATGAAGGTCTATTACATCTTTAGATCTTTCTATTGATAATGAAGGTCTATTACATCTTTGGATCTTCTTATTGATACCAGTTCCTTATCGTCTCGACCTGAAGCAATGAGCCAGACAATAGAATCAACTTTCTCTCTCAGAAATACGAGAGGAGAACGACAGAGTGCAGCAGCCCAAAGATGAGCTGCTGTCAATACAACTGGTGGAGAGAAGATAGCCCGCCAGGGGAACTAGGAACGAGATCACTCTTGTGATACAATTCCTAGTTCTGCGTCTTCACCATCCAACTCTCATGTGTATAGGCTCTTCCTACCATCTGAGGAAGACCCTTCTTAAACATGAAGAGTCCTGAGCTGTCTGATTTGAGTGTCAGAACCACATGAGCTGTCTGATGTGAGTGTCAGAGAAATGCCCTCTGTAACATCCAAATCACCAATGCCAGTCCTGAAGAAGCTTGCTAACCGAATCCCTACAAATATTAGTAAAACATAAGAAGTTAGCAGAATCCATTAAACAGTGTGCGCCTATCAACATGCGCATATCAGAAATATGCGTATATCAATAGGCGCATATCAACAGTGTGTGCATATCAACAGACGCATATCAGAAATGCGCTCCTATCAACAGGCACATATCAACAGTGTGCGCCTATCAACAAGCGCATATCAGAAATATGCGCCTATCAACAGGCGCATATCAACAGGCGCATATCAGAAATGTGCGCCTATCAACAGGCGCATATCAACAGTGTGCGCCTATCAACAGGCACAAACCAGCAGTGTGCGCCTACCCATAGGCGCACATCAGCACGGCGTACTGATCAAACATGTGCATATCAAAAATGCGTGCCGATCAACAGACACATATCTCTTCAGTACGAATCGATCAAACTAGTGCATGTCAGCAATACGCGCCTCTGATCGAAGCTAAACACTGGGCCACGGTGTGCGCCTATTCTCAGAAATAGTTAGCGCATATCAACAGTGTCTACAACATGCAGACCAATACTTGGTGCGAAAGGAGAATATTCATACCATTGATTCTTCGTCGAGACTTACCAATTTTGAAGGCACAACATGCAAACAAATAGCATCATGACGAAGTGGCGCAAGTGGGACCTTGCGAGAAGCTATTTGTTTTGAGAAAGTATGAATGACTCTTTCGTTTCTGGTTATCTCTTTTAAAAAGTGAAAGATGAAAACGGGTGCGTCATTCTAGGAGCCTATTTTGGAAAAGGACTAAAAATGGGCGTCTAAAATTGTGTGACGACTGCCATATGTCCCTCAGAGGAAACAGTAAACGAGGAATTAGCTAAAGGAACATGTCCATGTGCACTATTCGAAATCACAACCACACAATATCAGAAACTTTAGATTTTATTGCATAAAGATGGGTGGACCCCTACAGACAAGGTGTCACGCCCCGAGTCGGCAACGTTCGTCCCGATGTTAATTTTGTCGATTCGATCGTCCTCGCTAAGGCATGATGCCGTACGAGTCTGGAATTGCACTCGTACAAGGCAGAACGTTACGTTGCTTTTGATATTAATACGCCAAGTTGAAACTTCACAAATCACATCAGAATTTAAGACGCAATATAGGAAGATAGAAATGCTTTTCATTCATAGCTTGCAACGAAGTGCAAGTCATAATTACATTAGATGCCGTTACGGCTACATTGATTGAAACAGAAAGAAAATACATTCGACAAGTTGCCTGAACTACGCTTGCCATCCCATACATTCGCCCCTTTATACATAAGCCGTCGACTTGAATTGGCTTCAAAATACTTCAGCATAGGAAGAGCTTCAAAACACCTCTTCGCACTTCAGCTTCGTTTTAGGTTGGAGCGCCCGCCGCACCTGGGGAGATTGGGGGAGGGGATTAGCACACTTGCTAAGTGGATGAGACGAACCAACTCGTCTAAACCGACTCTGATTGTTAGGATAGGCATGCTTTAGAGTTGTCTTTCTATTAGAACTAAATGAATTCAGTTCATATTCGATAGCCGTCTTTGAGTATTAAAGCATACAGTATAACATCGCAGTTTTATCATATTTCTTACCACGGCCGTGCTCGTCCCTGCATGAAAACAGAGATAATATTTATACCTGCATAAGACAATAGGTGAGCATGCAACTATCTTATATGCGGTCATTGGTGCTACGCACCACTAGGGACTTAATCGAAGTTGGCATGCGACGCTACCCTTTCAGCCTAGGTTGCAAGCCTTACTGAAGGTCCCGCATGCCTCGCGCCGAAGCACGATAAATTATTCTCCCTAGGACGAATCAGTTCCGATGCCCTGGATACCGTTTCGAGGAAAACGAACTTGTGCACAAGCTTGTCCATGACCATGCCTATGTGCGAACAGTTTAATATATGCAACCAGTTTCGTATAGCGCGGATAGTATCGAACGGCATTATCATTTTTCGTAACTCATGCAACGATTCATTTTCCCCAAAGCCGTACACCGATTTAGCGTCCCGTGGCACCAAATTGTCCGAGGCATCATAACCCATGATCGACGTTTCACATTATTTTGCAGTACGTGAAATAGTCTATCTTTTTACTAGAACCTTAAACTTTTCTGTTTATGTGAGAAACTTGTATTTTTCAGAGTAGATTACTCAAAATCAATACGTTTTTTTTCCGAGTTCTTGACCTTAGTGGATTGGCATGCAATTAACTTGGCATCGTTCAATTTGAATGAATTCGAAGCAAGGAATAAGTTTTTGGGACAGAGTAGAAAAGAAGGGTCGAATCACCCACCGATTACTTTGCTTCGTGCCGATCGTCCAAGCGCTACGCAACGTCAATCCTTAGTTACGCGAGCTCCTGCAATGGCACCAATGCTTTGTTAGAATTTCTTCTTTTCTCCTTACATCGAAATTGTAATTGCATCCATGAAAATGACGCAAAAGCACTTTATCAAGTCCAGCGGCAAAGCTCCAAGAAAATCATACAGCGGTCCGGTCCCGTCGAAGGGACTCTTATAGAGAGCTCACTCGCCGAGACGCAGCCCGCTGCATCTAGTACTTATTCCAACAGAAGTCGTTCCATTAGTTGGATCGATTCTCGTAACTTCGTCCAAATCTATTTGAAGATGCCGCAAGGTGTTATCGTTTACCAAGCTTAGCGATCGAGTCAGATGGCCATCTAAGTTCCTGGCCGATCTGACTCGGCACAAGCATATTATGAAGTTTGTCGCCTATCGAAAGCGGGGTGCTACATAATATACCGCTAAAAAAAAGTTTCATCCCGAAACTTAAGAACAAGGGCCTGACCTTAATTTAGACAAACAACGCGGGGTACTTCTCTTTCATCTCCGCCTCCATCTCCCACATCGACTCCTCGACTGAATGGTTCCGCCAAAGCACGCGGACCAAGGACATTGACCGATTACGTAGCACTTTCTCCTTGCGGTCCAAAATTTGAATAGGCTCCTCCGAGTAAGACAAGTCAGTACGTAGCTCCAACTGATCGAAGATAACCACATGACTTGGATCGTGCACGTATTTTCGAAGTTGTGAAACATGGAAAACATCGTGCACATCAGCTAAGGCAGGAGGTAGGGCGATCCGATAAGCAACCGTCGTAACTCGCTCAATGATCTCGAAAGGGCCTACAAATCTCGGGCTCAACTTGCCTTTAACGCCGAACCACATCACGCCGCGCATGGGCGTTACTTTCAGAAACACACGGTCCCCGACCAAGAACTCTAGCGATCGTCGACGAAGATCTGCGTAGCTCTTTTGTCGACTTTGTACGATGCGGAGTCTATCTCGAATCAAGCGGACCTTTTCGACGGCCTTCTCCACCAGTTCCGGCCCAAGCACTTGTCGCTCTCCGACTTCATCCCAGCATATCGACGAACGATACTTCCTCCCATAGAGCGCTTCGTATGGACCCATCTGAATACTCGACTGATAACTGTTTATACGCAAACTCCGCAAGCGGCAAATACGTATCCCAACTAGTCTTTTGGTCGATCGTACACAGACGTAACATATCTTCTAAGATCTGATTGACTCTCTCCGTCTGACCGTCTGTTTGGGGATGGTACATTGAACTAAAGTTCAGTTTGGTCCCCATCGCCGCTTGGAGGCTCGTCCAGAAACGCGATAGGAATCGCCCGTCTCTGTCCGAAATTATTGAGGCCGGTACCCCGTGCAGTCGAACAATCTCATCGACGTAGATTTGTGCTAACCGATCGACGCTCCATCGTACTTTAATTGCGATGAAGTGAGCCGACTTGGTCAATCTATCAATAATGACCCAAATCGCGTATTTCCTCGCGGCGTCTTCGGAACTCCATAATAAAATCCATGGAGATATTGTCCCACTTCCACTCGGGAATGACGATGTTCTACAGCTCTCCGCCTGGCCGTTGGTGTTCCGCCTTCACCTGCTGACACGCTATGCATTGCGATACGAACGTAGCCACGTCTTTCTTCATGCCGTGCCACCAAAAGTTTGTGCGTAAGTCCTTGTACATCTTGGTGCTTCCAGGATGTAACGAGTACTTCGTATAATGCGCCTTCGCAGAATTTCTTTTCTGAGTTTGGCAGTTTCAGGAATGCAGAGCCTTTTCTTTAGTCGCATCGTCCCGTCCCCGTCTTCCGCAAAGTCAGTCGCCCTTCCCGTTGAAATCAGCTCGCGTATTTTCTTCAGGAATGAGTCGTCCTCCTGTGCGGTCTTTATCTTGCTAAGAAGGCTCGATCCTAACTTCAGCTGAGCTAGGTGCAGGTGTCGATACTCAATTTCGAGTTCGATACCCATCGCTTCAAGGTCTCGTCGTATCTCCCTATTTATGGCTAGTGTTCCCATAAACATTCTGCTAAGTGCATCGGCCACCACGTTTCCCTTGTCCGGTGTATACTTGATCGTTAGCTCATAATCTTTTATGAGTTCGATCCAACGTCGCTGTCGTAGGTTGAGTTCCCGTTACGTAAATAAGTATTTTAGGCTTTTGTGATCTGTGTAGACTCTGCATGCACACCATAGAGGTAGTGCCGCCATAACTTCAATACAAAGACGATCACCGTCAATTCTAGGTCGTGCGTCGGGTAGTTTTTCTCGTGCTGCTTCAACTGCCGTAAAGTGTAGGAGATGACTTTGTCTCTCTGCACGAGTACGCACCCGAGGCCAGTTCCCGATGCGTCGCTGAATATCTGAAAGCCTTCTGGACCGTCTGGAAGTGCAAGGATTGGAGCTGAGACGAGCCGTTGCTTCAACTCTTAAAAGCTGGATTCATAGTCGTCGCTCCATTCAAATACTACTCCCTTCTGGGTGAGGCGAGTCAGAGGCGACACTAGTTTTGAAAAGCTTCGTACGAACCTACGATAGTAGCCCGCTAAGCCCAGGAAACTCCGAATGTCGCTAGCCGAGGCAGGTCGTTTCCAATCTACCACCGCATCAATCTTCTTTGGGTCCATAGCGACACCTTCTGCAGAGATTACGTGCCCGAGGAATGTCACGCTACTCATCCAGAACTCGCACTTGCTCTGCTTGGCGTATAATTTGTTTTCATGCAGAATCTGCAGTACCGTCTTCAAGTGTTCTGCGTGCTCTTCTCGATTCTTTGAGTAGATAAGGATATCGTCGATGAACACGACTACAAATTTATCGATTTGAGGTCGGACGACTCAGTTCATCAGATCCATGTACGCGGCTGGGGCATTCGTCAAACCGAACGGCATGACGAGGAATTCGTAATGACCATATCGAGTGTGGAAGGCAGACTTCGATACGTCATCAGACTTGATCTTCAATTGATGATAGCTTGAACGAAGATCGATTTTTGAAAATACTGATGTGCCTTGCAGTTGGTCAAACAAGTTGTCGATTCGTGGCAAAGGATACTTGTTTCGCACGGTCGCCTTGTTGAGTTCCCGATAGTCGATGCATAGCCGCAACGATCCATCCTTCTTCTTCACGAACAATACGGGAGCTCCCCACGGAGAGACACTAGGGCGAATAAATCAGCGGTCTAGCAACTCTTGTAATTGCACCTTCAGCTCCTTCAGTTCTGCTGGAGCCA
Organism: Iris pallida; assembly: GCA_029216955.1. NCBI lineage: Eukaryota > Viridiplantae > Streptophyta > Magnoliopsida > Asparagales > Iridaceae > Iris > Iris pallida. The sequence goes on from JANAVB010043216.1 coordinate 12,289,402, forward strand.
TTCGGTAAGGTGCCTTTGATATCGGCCGTGTATCCGGAAAGGTGTCGATACTGAATTCAATTTCTCGATCCGGCGGCATCTCGGACATCTTGTCAGGAAAAACGTCGAGAAAATCTGCCACAACATCAGTCTGCATTATGTTTGTATTATCCGTCCGCGTGTCTCGAACTGATGCCAAGTATCCCGCGCAGCCGGAACGCAGCATACGCCTCGCCGAGATTGTCGATACCATCATCGCCGTCTTCGAGGTCGTACCGCACGAATATGAGAACTCTGTCTCGCCAGGAAGACAAAACACTACTCTCTTCTGTGCACTCGATTGTTGCACGACAAGCGCCCAACCAATCCATGGCCAGGATTATGTCGTAATCCTTGATGTCTAGCACGACGACATCTAAGGATAGATATTCTTCCGACACAAATATGGCCATCCCTACAAATAAAGTTCGCAGGCATATCGACTCCCGACGGAGTGCTAACGCTAATATTTATATCTAGTGATTGCATGGTTATTTTATTTTCTTTCGCATAATCAGCAGATAAAGCTATGCGTCACACCCGAATCGAATAGGACTCGAGCAGGTATATCTTTGTAGAGTAATATACCTGTTACAACCGTATCGGACGCGTACGCTTCATCCCGAGTTAAGGCATAAACTCGGCCTTGAGCTCCGTGGTGTTGATTCTGCGGGTTCACAGGCACCGCATTTGCGCCTTGTAGTGTAGGCGCTTTATATGGATTCAGAGTGTTCCTTGGTGGATTGTGTTGATTCGGCTTCCCCGCCTGACAATATTGACTAAAGTGGCCTAGCTCGCCACACTTGAAGCATGTTCTCAGTCTACAATCGGGTGCTCGGTGCCCACGCTTGCTGCATCTGTTGCAATTTACTGCGGCAAAGTGACCACGATTCTCAGACGTGTTGGGCACTTTTGTACTTCGATCCTCTAGCGTCATTAGGACGCTTGTTGAAGTTGTTGCGAAGGACAGACATGGCCCTTTGTGACATACGGCCAAAGATTCGCTCATATCAAGTGCGACTTCGTAGGATTCACGATAAGTTTGGCATCGTTGGTTCATGACGTCCCTACAGTTCGTCGTTGAGGCCTTGCTGAAAACGCTCGCACCATTCTTCTTTGTTGGGCAGGAAGGCGCCGACAATTTTTACAAGTTTCGAGACGCTTGCATCATAATCTTTAACACTCATATTCTCCTGCCTCAACCTCATGAACTCATCCCCCTTCGTCGACGGATGGCGCGAGGAACGTACTGCTCAAGGAAGGTTGTCTTGAACATTTCCAAGAAATCTTTTTGTTGGAATCGGTTTCACAGATCTCTTTTTCTTAGCCGCCCACCAGTCATGTGCTCTTAGTTGTAACTGCAACGCCGCATAGGCCACCCTCTGGGACCCTTCGATGCAGAGGAGATCGAATAAGTCCTCCATCTCTGCGAGCCATCCTACTATCACGTCGGGCTCTGCTCGGCCGTTGAACTTAGCGGGTTCATTTTGCGAAACTCCTTCACTTTGAACATGGAAGGAGAATTTATCATTTGCGGGGAGACTTCTTCCTCCTCGTCTTCTTGACCACCGTGCTTTCCTTCGAGTACCGCGTCTGTCTCCTTGGTATCGCCCGCCATCCTGCTCACTATCTGAGTCAGGACGGCCATCTGCTTCTGCTGCACATCAAATTGGGCTTTGAATTGCATCTGAAGCTGTTGCTGCTGCAGTTTCATCAACTGCAACATCTTCTCCATAATCGTCTCGCTTGGGCCAGTACTTTTTGTGCTCGACGTACTATCCACAGTTTGGGTTGTTGCACCGACGATTTTCTTATCTCGCTTAGTCATTCCTACAAATAGTGCAAACCCGTTAGTATTTTTCAAAAATATCTACGGGCTTACCTGTATGAACTTGTATTTCATGCAGCATGCCGACAAGCATTCAATCGAGCCATCGCAACGGACATTCCAACAATGAAGCATATTTCAAAAATTCGAGAAAACATAACTGTGCTCTGATACCAATTTGTCACGCCCCGAGTCAGCAACATTCGTCCCCGATGTTAATTTTGCCGATTCGATCATCCTCGCTAAGGCGTGATGCCGTACGAGTCTGTAATTGCACTCGTACAAGGCAGAACGTTACGTTGCTTTTGATATTAATACGCCAAGTTAAAACTTCACAAATCACATCAGAATTTAAGACGTAGTATAGGAAGATAGAAATACTTTTCATTCATAGCTTGCAACGAAGTACAAGTCGTAATTACATTGGATGCCGTTGCGGCTACATTGATTGAAACAGAAAGAAAATACATTCGACAAGTTGCCTGAACTACGCTTGCCGTCCCATACATTCGCCCCTTTATACATAAGCCGTCGACTTGAATTGGCTTCAAAATACTTCAGCATAGGAAGAGCTTCAAAACGCCTCTCCGCACTTCAGCTTCGTTTTAGGTTGGAGCGCCCGCCGTACCTGGGGAGATTGGGAGAGGGGATTAGCACACTTGCTAAGTGGACGAGACGAACCAACTCGTCTAAACCGACTCTGATTGTTAGGATAGGCATGCTTTAGAGTTGTCTTTCTATTAGAACTAAATGAATTCAGTTCATATTTGATAGCCATCTTTGAGTATTAAAGCATACAGTATAACATCGCAGTTTTATCATATTTCTTACCACGGCCGTGCTCGTCCCTGCATGAAAACAGAGATAATATTTACACCTGCATAAGACAATAGGTGAGCATGCAACTATCTTATATGTGGTCATTGGTGCTATGCACCACTAGGGACTTAATCGAAGTTGGCATGCGATGCTACCCTTTAGCCTAGGTTGCAAGCCTTACTGAAGGTCCCGCATGCCTCACGCCGAAGCACGATAAATTATTCCGCCTAGGACGAATCGGTTCCGATGCCCCGGATACCGTTTCGAGGAAAACGAACTTGTGCACAAGCTGTCCATGACCATGCCTATGTGCGAATAGTTTAATATATGCAACCAGTTTCGTATAGTGCAGATAGTATCGTACGGCATTATCATTTCTCGCAACTCATGCAACGATTCATTTTCTCCAAAGCCGTACATCGATTTAGCGTCCCGTGGCACCAAATTGTCTGAGGCATCATAACCCATGATCGACGTTTCACATTATTTTGCAGCACGTGAAATAGTATCTTTTTACTAGAACCTTAAACTTTTTTGTTTATGTGAGAAACTTGTATTTTTCAGAGTAGATTACTCAAAATCAATACGTTTTTTCTAGTTCTTGACCTAAGTGGACTGGCATGCAATTAACTTGGCATCGTTCGATTTGAATGAATTCGAAGCAAGAAATAAGTTTGTGGGACAGAGTAGAAAAGAAGGGTCGAATCACCCACCGATTACTTTGCTTCGTGCTGATCGTCCAAGCGCTACGCAACGTCAATCCTTAGTTACGCGAGCTCCTGCAATGGCACCAACGCTTTGTTAGAATTCTTTCTTTTCCCCTTGCATCGAAATTGTAATTGCATCCATAAAAAGATGCGAAAGCACTTCATCAAGCCCAGCGGCAAAGCTCCAAGAAAACCATACAGCGGTCCGGTCCCATCAAAGGGACTCTTATAGAGAGCTCACTCGCCGAGATGCAGTCCACTGCATCTAGGACTTATTCCAACAGAAGTCGTTCCATTAGTTGGATCGATTCTCGTAACTTCCATCCAAATCGATTTGAATCGATGCCGCAAGGTGTTATCATTTACCAAGCTTAGCGATCGAGTCAGATGGCCATCTAAGTTCCCGGCCGATCTGACTCGGTGCAAGCATATTATGAAGTTCCGTCGCCTATCGAAAGCGGGGCGCTACACAAGGACACCAGAAAAGAGAATAAAAGTTGTTCTGATTAAAACATTATTCCTTGTTCTTGCCTTCATCGGTCTGACGAAGGACGGCGTCCAATTCTTGCATGTTACGAATCCCGAGCGACACATCAGATTAAGAAACCCCTCCGAATCGTGTGCTCTTCAGAGGATGGCCTACCACTCGAGCGATTGAAGACTGACGGATTTATACCGAAGCAATCCAAAAAGTTAATTGCCCTCAATGCCGGGTCAGCCTCCAGCAAATAAGTCGACGGCGTGATATTATGCCCCATTTCAGGGGACTTGATTGTAGTATCAACATTTGTCTCCATCTCTTTCTTCTTGGGGGCCATTGAAGAACAGAAGTGAAAAATAAAGCACAAAGATCAGCTACTACATATATATCACCCAAAATGACTCTTCATCTTTCTCATGGGAAACTGGAGATAATCAATGAAACTCAGGAAGACGAAGAGAAGATTGAGTATTTTCGAGAAAGAAATTCAATTATGATGACCGAGTATTGACTGGCGCAACTTGACTCAGTCAAAACTTTTCTAAATTCAAAGTATTTCAAAACTTTGAAATATTTTTAAGTTTTGAAAACTTTGAAGGGGGTCTTGTAGAGCCTAAAAATCAAGTTGCGCCCTAAATATAATGATCATTGATCAAGTTGCGCCCCAAAAATCAAGTTGTGCCACTGATATGAAGCTCATAGAACAGACTGCGCCGCTTAACAGGTTGCGCCACATATAGACTGTACCCAGTCTTATTGTGCCAAAATCTACGTGGCGTATGACACTTAATGGTCATCATTAACTGACAACACTGACAAGTGACACCACAGTGACCGAGGAAAATCTTTTCGAATTCCGTGAATTGTGCCGCTCAAGGGGAGTTGGTGGACAGCTGTCCTGTACGCTTCGAAAGATTGCACCTAGGCGCAATCCAAACAAAATCCTTAGTTGCGCCTAGGTGCAACCTGAAAACTTCTGCTCAAAAGCTGCCACGTGTTTAGGCACAGCCCAAATCAAGTGCATTTTGACTCGTTGACTGAAGCTCGCGCAACCTGATAAAGTTGAGACAACTTTCATTCTAAAGCAGGATGACGTGGCGCACATGCCACTAATCTCTCGAGACATGTCTACTATCCTGTACATGACCATGCGCATCTCAATCACATAATGCCATGCGTCTAAATACAGTTAGTACACGACTTAACAATTGAATGAGAGTTGGCACAGGAGGTTGGCGCAACCCAATGTGGCGCAATCCAGCCTCGCACACATCAGAATAACTGCTAAACAGTTATTTCTTGAACTCTATAAATAGAGTTTCCAATCATTGTGAAATTATCAGATACATACGCACAAAGATCAAGAACTCTTGCAAAAGTGCTGCTGCATTCTCCAGAGGCTATTGTCTTCAAGTTCACATAGTCCAAGGGATAAAGTGATCGTCTTCTGATCAGATTCCTATAGTTGTACTTCTCCAGAATTTATTGTACTTTGTACGATTTTTTTACAAGTCTGGAATAAACATACTTTTTGTTTTTATTAACAGCCAGGGTGTTACATTGGTGATTTCAATGAGATTGCAAGTCGAGATGACAAATCAGGTGGTAGAAACTTTGATAGATCCTCTGCCCGATATTTCAATTATATGCTAAATTCTTGTGGCCTCATTAGCCTCGGCTTTCTAGGTCATATACATGGACCAATCGAAGAGATCCTACTTCTAACATCAGTGAATGGCTGGATCGGGCTTTTGGTAATGTACATTGGTGTGCGTCATATCCTTTTGCATCGGTTTCCACTCCCAAGGCTCAATAGTGATCATGCTCCAATTTTACTTAATACTGACAATAACAGTATTAAAAGGTGGAGGCTTCCACGCTTTGAATTGTTCTAGTTGCAACATAGAGATTACAATGATCATCTCAAAAATATATGAAATTTTGGGAATTCTCGAAATTCAAATCTTAATACCATCCTTCAGAATATGCTCACTAAGCTACAAAAATTGGGGAAGAACAATTTTGGTAATATTCGTGCTCGTATTACATCTCTGAAACATCAACTGCTCCAAATCCAAAAGCTTCTTCCTACAGAGCAATTAATTGATGAAGAAAATAGGTTGACATCTGAGCTTAATGACCTACTATATCTAGAAGAAACATATTGGAAACAAAGATCGAGATGTACTTGGATTAAAGAGGGTGATAGAAATATAAAGTTCTTCCATGTTACAGCTACAAATAGGAAAAGAAGGAACGATATTCGTTCATTATGTTTGAAAGATGGATCTTGGACTACAGATCAATCAACTATATCCTCTACTATTATCTCCCATTTTCGTAATATTTTTCAGGCAGAACCAGTCTAAGATATTGATAGCTCCTTTATTATTTCTGACAACCCTATCTCGTTTGAAGATAATTTGGCTCTTAGCTCCATCCCAACAACTGAACAAATCGAGGATGTAATCCGTAGCATGGGACCACTTAAAGCTCCTGGACCTGATGGATTACCTGCTTTATTCTATCAGCAAGGTTGGGAAACTGTTGGTAAATCCTTGTCAAACACTATCAATTTTTTTTCCAAACTTCATATATCCCACCTTCCATGAATCACACAAACATTGTTCTCATTCCAAAAAAAAGACACATTCTTCCCTAGTTGACTTTCGTCCAATTTCACTTTGTAATGTCTCTTACAAAGTTATTGTCACGCCCCGACCCGGAATCACCAGAATCATCATTCTCGCTGGGGCATGATACCGTACGAGTCTGGAGTTACACTGTTACAAGGCAAGTTGACAAGTTCTCAAATGATTATCTTTCAATTCGATATTAGTAACGGAAGTAAAATAGAATATACGAAATAATTTTTTTATTGATAAATGAAAATAAGATTACAAAGGCTTTCAGTAGCCCAACTGAATTTGTCAGATTGGCTACGACACTCAGGTTCTCTCTTGCCCATAGAGGATTTTACCATTCCATACATCATGTCTTTATATCTCGGCCGCATCAATCCAGTTGCATGATCAAGCGTCAATACAATTGCACGCTTCAAACGCTACGGCATTCCATGCCTAAGCGCTATCAAGCGAAGCTCCACCACAAGCATACCAATATGTGAACCTGCTAGCAAACTAGTGGGGGATTAGTACTTTCGTCCTCGCTGTACTGATCAAATACCCACTTAACAAACCGATTTAGTAATGTATTGATTCATGCAAGCATACAATTTAGTTATCTTTCTGGTTCTCCTTAGAATCAGTTCATGGCATATTTGAAGACTGTAAAGCATGTTATCATGGCAAGCATGTTATTTTCGTACGCATAAGCAAACAGGCAACCAATATCATACTCGTATTGTTTCGTGACTTCTTACCAACATCGACGCACTCGCCCTTGCACCGATGTAAGGAAAATACGCCAACCAGCTTTCACTGTCATGTTATAAGTGCTCTCTATGCGGATCTATCATGCCCGATATATGTGTACCTTGCACTTTCGATCCAGGATCTATCTATACAGGATATATTCATACCTTGCACTTTCGATCCATCGTTCCTTAACTATATGAAGGTCGTTGGCGCATCTGCTCCAGAATGGACTAAAGCATTTCTCATTTCTTTCCTTTCTTTCTTTTCTTTTTCTTTTTCTCTTTATCTTTCTCTTTATCTTTCTCAAACTGGATAACTCAATGTCCTTCCCTTCGGGTTGCTAGCCCAATAACCGAACGACGTCGAACTTACCATCAATTGTGGCTTACCATACCAGTAGCAGATCGTAAGTCATACTTATCAGATGGGACCAACAATTGTTTATACATCCCTCCTAGGCAGAACAGTCCCGGCACCAGGGGCAAACCTTTCGAGGGAACACCGTGCACGGGCCATCATCTCTTACATTTGTCAAGTTCATTCGACCATGCAACGCGCGCCTTATTCAAACAACCAAACATAGTCTTGAGTCTGCGATTCAGACATCATATCATTTCGTATTTATCATATTAACTTTCTATGTTCTCGTATTCTATACTTCGTTTCAATGTTCAATGGCATCATGCCCCAACTCAATGTTCGTCAACCGAACGACTCGAAGGTCCCAAACATTTCTGAGATATCATGCCACATCTAACAGTCCCGTCACATTCGTGCCATAACTGTTCTCTTCACAACGAAGCCATCTTTTATGATTTTCGTGCACGCAAGCACGCTTGACACAATTGTTCTCTTTTCTTCGAGTCGTGCATACGATGTGCGCCTCGATAGCGTAATTCCATGATCTATGCCTTAGTGTTCAATGTATGTTCTTTCCCTCCAAGTCGTGCAACTGAGACATGCCTCGATAGGGTATTCAATGTTCTATAGCTCGTGCACCGAGACACTCGTATCGATATAGTCTTTCAATGTTCTAGCATACTAACTCGTGCACGGGGGCACGAAATGACTTGTGCACGGAAGCACTTGTCGATACAGTTATCCCATGTTCTTATGGCTTGCGTACCGAGGCACTCATCTTTGCGATATTCAATGTTCCATAGCGACTCGTATAATATACGATTTATTTCAATTGTTCTATCTAGTGTTCGACACGCACTATGTTTATCTCTCTATCGAGCCACGCCTGTGGTCTCGATAGGTTAACTTAGCATACAATGGTGCATTTTAACTTGGCATGACGAAATTGGAAAGAGAAGTCAAAGTCCCCCCACCTTGAGCCATACGCCTTATCGTTTTGTCGAGCCGATGCGGCTCGATTTGATAACTTTGTTGCACGGCCAACTCTTCTGACTTGGCCATTCGAACACTTCGCGTTACGTTGAATTATCCAAGCGATTTGGCCTACCGCACCTGTGCTGTAAGTCCCCTCATTTTTGGATCTTATTTTTAATTATTTTATATAGATATTTTAATTTATTAAAGTCAATAATGACTATGTCAGTAGTTTACTGTAGCTTTGATTTTGGAAGCACAACAAATATTATTTTCTCAAATCTAGTTCCATATTTGAATTCTAGACTCGTCCAGTTTGAGTTTGATATATCATGTTCCATCCAATTTTGCTTTTCAATATTCCTTTGACTTTGCGCAATTTTGGGCCAACTTAGGCCAATTTGAGCCATTGACGTAATTTTAAGCTAACTTCCAATTTAATTGTTGGACTTGACACAGATCGAAACCGTATGACCCAATATATTGTTTTAATCCATTTTGAGCCAACAATGCACATGCCTAGGGTGTACTATCTAATCGAGTTCTCATGGGCTACTTATTTGCAAATGGCACATGAGACTCATTAATTGATTTTTGGGTCCAATTTGACTAGTAATGCTACTCGGACCCTAACCTAGTCAACCCTACTAGTTAGAGCCTAACTAGGAGTACCAAAACCAAGTATACATATATTTAAGAGAATATTAGAGGTTTAATTGCAGCCATATGTAATATTTCCTTATTATTTGGCTTGGTCAAACATCTAACCAAAATAGGAAACCTATTAATAATAGTATGATTTGGAGAACCAAATCATATCCAAATTAGATCAAACCAAATCCCATGCCCTAATAGTATAAATACAAACCAACCCTAATATTTTCTTCTCTCTTCATAACCACCCACTACTCCACAAATCTCCCAAAGCTAGCGGCCACCACTCCAAACCCGAAACCCTAGTCGACCCCCCTTTCTTCATAAAATATAATTTTTTCTCGATTTTTTCGCCAACCACCACCACTTGGATGTCCCTCTCAACATCCCCTTCCACCCTAACAATTGTAGGAACAACCTTGCGGCCGTTAGAGGGGTGCACGACGTGCTACTTGGGCCGAAACTCCGTCGAATCGAAGTCTAAAACGTCACAGCAGGTTAGTCGACTTGTAGATGATGTTTCATCCACGTTTTCTCATTTGTTCTCCTCAACCAAATCTGAAAGTTACCTTTGTATGTCTAATCCAACTTTTGATCGCTAGATCTCCTAGTTCCAAGCGGTTTGCCCGTAACATTGATTCTACGACAGGGTATCTAGAACTGACGAATTCTGTTGTGGGGCACTTTTTGCCTATCTAACATCAGTTTTTAACCTTTTAATATTTATTCAGAATCTAGACGTCGATAACTTTTCGACGCATATCTGAAAGTTAGGTTTCACATCAGTTTGCTATTTTTAAAAATTCAACATTTGTCGTATCACCGAACTCCGAAAAATTCTGTTTTCCTTGTGTCCCAAAGTGTCAAAACTCTATGAATCTATATTAGACTTCAAGTTGTACAAAGTATAACATTATAAGTACTATTTTAACTAATTTCTAAATTTTTTATAGAATTTATTAATTTTATTTAATCGTTGTTTCGAGGCTAAATTAATGGATCGATTTGAGGAAGTCATGTGTGGCATTGACATAAGATCTCTTGTGAAAGGGTTTTACTATTAAAAATAGTGTTATATCAAAATATAAGTATTTATAGATAAATTCCAAAATTTAAATATATTATTTATGAGAGGTTTTGTTACCTATATGTACTTATATAATAGATGTAGTGTCGTAACAACGTTATAGCAACTAGGAGGCGTAGATACTCATAATTTATATATGGTATATTTATATAGAATATTAAATATAGTATATTATTAAAGGTGAGCTTGGGAGGATCGACAAGAACACCGGAGTTGGACAGGCTTATCTGAAGAGTACAGCAGTTACAGTATTTAGAGATTGTTGTGCGAGTTGACCGTTCGTGGCTCATCACTACCAAAATTTATCGTTTTAGCGACGGCCACATCCGTCGCTAAACCGACGGTAATTACTGTTAGCGGCCGATAACCGACGGATTTTGGCCAAAATAATCCGTCGGCAATCAGCTCGTCGCTAATAATGTTCCGTCGATAAGTTGTCGTCACATGACGGAATAGCGACGGATTGTCGACGTCACAATATGAAGCATTAGCGACGCATTTCGACGGACTTTCGTCCATTTCAACTATTAAGTACTGAAATGTGTAGGCAATAGCGACGTAAAATTCCGTCGGTAACCCGTCGTAACAGCGTATCAGATCGTATCATGAAGTCGCTAATCCGTCGGTATTCGTCGGTAGCTAACGACGGATTGGCGACGGTGTTCTGACGGACTATCCGTCGATCAGGTTCTGGAAATGTCATGAATTTCCAGAACCATGTCGACGGATTGTCCGTCGCTAAGTGGTCGCCAGATAGAGCGACTGATTAGCGGCTGATTATCAGTCGCCCTGGCGACGGATTGTCCGTCGCTATTCCGTCGAAGTTTACCACCAGAACCTTGCCGACGGATAATCCGTCAATCACCCGTCGCTACCTGGAAACAATTTAAAAACTCCAGATAGCGACGGCTTATCCGTCGAAAACCCGTCGGCAACTGGGAATATCCGTCGCTAAACGGTCACTAGTCCGTCGCTAACTGAGTTTTTTGGGGAAAAAAAATTGCAACACTTTTCCTGTTCACAAATATATGCATAAACCAAACCAATATATAATGCACACCAATTATCCAACAATCATACAGACCAAATATATAATGCACACCAATTATCCAAGAATCACATAGACCAAATATGCACATATGAATTTAATGCACACCAATTATCCAAGAATAACAGACCAAACCAAATTAATAGAAAATAAATATCAATTATCCTAAAGAGTAACATAATATCCGATGCTATAAGCCAATTATAGCACAATTAGTTCAAAGCTCTCACAAATAATCCAAATTTTCTTAATACAACATTTTAAGAAGGAGGAGGTCGATTGTCCGTTCCCGTATTCGACCGACGAATATACTCCTCCACAAGGTACGGAGGCAAGGCGTCGTAGACAGTGCTCGAAAGTCGACGAAGCTGCTCTACGGACATGAGATCTAGGAGTGCCGTCACAGCCGTAGGAGGTAGCACAGGGGCTTCAGGATTGAAAGAAAGATGGCCCACGGACGGACCGACACCTGCAGTCGACGGACCAGTAGAATACGGACGAGCACCATCAGCAGACGTACCGGCAGCAGTAGACGGACCGGCAGCAGCTGACGCAGGCAGAAAGTGTGTGGCAAATTGCTCCGCAAGGACGACACCGCCTCATGCAGCTGCGTAAGCTGCGACGTAAATCATCGTCTGCCCGGGCCACGGGAGGAGGCGGTGTCGGTGGAAATCTCTGTGTCGCCATATGCAATGGCCCTAGGGAGCCGACTCCGTACAGGAACCCTTTCTTAAAGCCGCCGACGTATCTACGAAC